>CAJQZN010017238.1:0-12068 GCA_907164685.1 Colias eurytheme | reverse complement strand
ACTTTTTACCCCGGGAAATAGGATAGGTTTTATCCCGGAAATCCCACAAGAACGGGAACTAACTATGCGGGTTTTTCTTTGACTGCGCGAGCAAAGCTGCGGGTGGAAAGCTAGTAATTTATACAATAAATACATTGACAGTCTTATACTCTATTAAAAATTAGTGGAACAATTGATAATATTACCTACATAGTTAGAATCGAAGAAATTTTCTTTATTTCTCGTTAATATTTTCTAGTCATTTAAAATTTATGTTTCTGTATCTCAAATTATATGATTTTTGTTTACTTAGTTAATTTTTGAGCCATGTTTTGAGCATTATTTTTTACGGTCGGTTATCGGTATTGCCACATAAGACTCTCCTCTTTTGTTTTTATTTATTACAAGAGGTTTTCATTTCTAAATGAATTGGATATTATCTATAGTAATTAGTACTTAGGTGTTCTATTAATTTGCAATGGCGAATTTGTATTACTACCACAACTGCTTCGAAATACTAAAATTTTGTATGCATTGTAACAAATTAAATTCAATATTTTAATGATAGGAATAATAATTTTGATAGGATTCATTAAATTTAAGAACTCATAAAAGTATCTACGTCATTCTGCTTTAGTTCACTTAATATACAGAAGTGTTTCAGTGGGTTTTATTTGTTATCATAAAATTATGAGTAATTGTCATAAGATTTCCATTAATTGAGCTCATAAATATAAACAACATATTTTCAGCGCCGCATTGACATCATAATAAACGTAGCTTACGTTACTATATGTATAGTATCTATAAGCAATAATGTACCTTTGAACATTCGACAATTTACACAATATTATCATACACATATGAAGTTAGCAACTTCTAAAATCATAAATCATAATAGATGAAATTTCTTTATCTCAGATAACACAAATTTAACGTAATTATCTCACGTAACTTTATCGTATGATCAATCAACTACAGGGTCATTGTCAAAGACAATTCAAATGTTTTGAGGTCATACGGAGCGTGTGCCGCATCACGCATGTGATTAAAACTGCATCCGAGAACATTTCTGTATGAGTTAAATATTTATGTTACTTAATATAAACTCACTGATGATATGAGGATATTGGGAATCTTTTGTATTGTTTTTTTTACTCAGGGTTAGGCAAGCGTTTGACCATCGCTTCGCTTGTATGAAAAATTATAAATTAAACGGTGCCCAATAAGCTATAACGTGCCTAACCCGTAGTTTATTTCCAGTAATAAAAACTAAATGCGATATGAACATACCTCAGATCACCTAAAAATATTGCTATTTGGTCTGAACTATAATATACCTACCACCGAACCTAAAAATATATTAAGTACTTACAGAATTTTACAAAAAAAAAATATAGGAAGACCATTCATATCACCATCAATTTATTGTAATTATCAAAAAATGTAGGTACCTATGTTGTTGTTTATTGTTCACAAATCCAAGAGGACGTTAATGTGGTTAAAATTCGCGTCACATGAGAGGAAAATTCTACAGGAAGTGACAAGCTGTCAGATGTAGTTTATCATTCTTTTTATTTTAATAAAATGCTTTATCATAAACAATAATTACACAGTTAATTTTTTAACCTATCTTTCGCTAAAATAACATATTATGAAAACTATTGATAGAACAGACAACTTTGTAGGTATAAGAATCAGCCAAGATGATAATTAATCTGATAAACGTACCTATAAAAAGATTAAGAGAAAATAACAGTATGTATTATTATCAATGCAAGCGGATTCCACTATCTAGCCTATTGTCTTATCGTTATTGTATTTTATACTGTATATTATGTACAATCAATGAAAGGTATTTGCCTGACTTTGTGATAATGTGAAATGTTCACTGTGTATAAACTTTTATTAAATAATTTTTATTTGTGAAAAATAAGTCAGTATTAGCCCATAAGACCTCTTACTCCTATCTACTATACTATACATATGCACGTAGTAACTTAGTTATCTGTGCTATGCTTTTTGAAAACGTTGTTAACATAATGTTTATTTTGTTTTAAAATATATGAGGTACTAGAGGTCCGCTCCGGCTTCGCCCGTGGTACATATTTCGCAATAAAAGGTAGCCTATGTCCTTTCTCGGGTATCAAAATATCTCCATACCAAATTTCATGCAAATTGGTGCAGTAGTTTAGGCGTGATTGAGTAACAGACAGACAGAGTTACTTTCGCATTTATATAATACTAGCGGTCCGCCCCGGCTTCGCCCGTGGCACATATTTACGTTTTCTCTACGTAAAAACCATCCTCGTACTTCAAGGAATATAATAAAAAAAGAATTATCGAAATCGGTTCAGCCGTTCTCGAGTTATGCGCTTACCAACACATTTTGCGATTCATTTTTATATATAAGAGAAGATTAGTATGGATGATCAATTTGCTAACGGAAAATTTATATTCCTAATGTCATTATTGTTTACAGAAAATGGGTGTTTGACCTTGTAATTCCAATTCGACCTGCTCCTTAGTAACATATAGATAAAATGTGTCTCATTATTGAATACGATTAAAATGATAAAAATGTTGATAAATATACTTAATAATTACTATACTATCAAGTCGAAAATCATATGTTACGTATTTCACAATCTATTTCCATACTAATAATTTATAATTGGGTATTTTTATTAAAAATTCTGTCTTAGACATAGTTTTATAAGTGACAAAGAATAAAGATTTACATATATAAGTAAGCATATCCTTATTGTATTTCTTGTAAATGTTTTGTTATTATTTTATAATTTTAAATTACGATACAAATTAAAGATTAAATGCGAATTTAATTAAAACACGTGCAATTAATAACTAACAATACCTATATATAATTATAACATCTATACCGCTTCCCTCATTCCATGTTAACGGAAGGTTATTTAGACCTTCAAAGGGTTTGAATTTCTCATAAAAAGCTCTCATTAAAACGCTTAGTAATTATTATTGTAAAGAATGTATGTATGTACCGACACGCTAACATATTTTATGAAGCACTGCTGAAATAGTATTAAATATAAAATTTCATTGCTATTCGTAATTAATTATACTATCCTTAATAATAAAGTGAAGATAATACATTTATAGCCCTTCCATTTCACTGAGAAAAATACATAAAGTGCAAATGCGATGGCTATGTAAATGTTTCGGACAAAGAAGTGATCAGTGTAATGAACTCTCGGCATAAATACGAGTATAATAACAAAGCATTTACAGGTACGTACCTATATATTTGTAATTTTGAATCCGATGAATTTAATTAACACCTACCATTTAAGTATGATATTACGCTATTAAAGTTGGTAGAAGTAATAATTTTAGAACAGCTGCGATTCAGTAATAATATATCAACGGTTATGAAATGGATTTTTAAATTATTTGAATAACCAGATCTGAAAAATAAAATTTTAAAGTGTCTGCATCACCACTGCTTCAGTTGATGAAGGAAGACTTCCAAGAATCCAAAAGTTCGACGACACTTCCAAGAATCCAAAAGTTCGACGACTTGAGCAACTGTCTCCCACTGATTATGGATGATTTCCAGAATTCTTCCAACGATGAAATTAACAAAACGTGATCATTAAACTATTGTCCATTAACCAACATTTGTTTAACATTGACCTCGATTGAATTCTATCAAATCTTAATAGGTAATTGTACTTTGGCGCCATAGGACTTCAGAAAATTTTGTAAATACAAACGTGCTTGGTCGTGGGCCGTGGCACACACGTGATAATGATTGCCATTAATTGATTAGTGTCGCACGCTTCTCGTTTTATTAGTGGAAGAGTAATTGGGTTTCTATTTGACTTCAAGATGCTACGGTCAAACTTCTTACTTTGCTCTCAGAGATGAGTGGAAACATGATTTGATATTCAAAGTAGTTAGATGGTCAATTCATAGCAAGCCGAGATTGTATACTTTTGCCAATGTAGTAAAATAATTGTTAGAAAAAGGGACTAGGTACTAAGTACATATTTATTTTAAGTATTATATAAGGAAAGTATCTTTGTTCAAGCTACGAAATGTTAAGATTTATAAAAAGTAATGTTCAGGTTTAGTTAATATCGCTTCTAAACTAAAAATTTCATATTCTGATAATTCGTTCAATATTCTGGCATTGAATATTGTAACTGTATGCTCTTAGGATGTAAGAAATTATATCCACGGAAAGCGACGTTTAAAATGTTCCCTTAATCGATTACCATATTTCCGTGACCTGAAAACCTCTATTGCACCGGAACAATTAAAAAACCAAGTAATTAGGAAGTCGGGTCATTTAAAGCATTCAGCATACCTAGACTTTTATTTACGTTAATAAAATATAAACTGTTTTCAACTGCTTGAGCGATGACATAATTTATAATTGGCTAATTTACTGCAATAGTACCTATTCAAGCAATTTAATTTGGACATTTATTTAAGAATCTGTTTTTGCAGGGTTAAAGCTCTGAGGACTGTACCGAGCCATTGAATAAAGAAAGATGAAAGAAAGAAAGTATATTCATGGCAAAAGCATTTTTATAAGAAATAAATTTGTCATTAATTATTTTCATGAATTTTCATGAAATACGCAAACTGCTCAGTAATTTTTATAATGTAAAACTCGACGATTTACTAAAATAACGATTAAACAAGTCAAACTCACCATACTTGCGAGTTTCAATTCAAAGCAAGTTTAATTCAGATAAATTCACAGAAAAATACACTTCACTCACTTAGCTGAAAAGTCAACTAGTAATGATAAGACAAGTATGAACTGCTATATACAATAATTCGATAAACATATCCTAATCAACGATGTCCTGATAAACGTAAAGTATGTCTTATTATAAAGCAAATAAATTAATTAAATTTAAAATGTGCTCCTTTAAAATGGTAACGTGGTAGTCCGATAATAACTCTGGCCTTAATAAATGTAAATTTTGTGTATTTAACACAACCGGGCCATTACAAATTACCTTTAATTATTAACATTCCAAACTTGACAACAATCATAAAGTCATCACACTGTTAGATAATAAGACTACCAACAAACTAACTCAATGTAATTAGCTAATTGCACGAATGTGTTTATCTCTTGTAAAATAAATTGTAAACAATTTTTTTCAGTGATGCTATCTAAGTAAAAAAAGTGAAGTACACCAATACACGTATTATATACATTAAAAATATATGCCTTTATCTATAGGTATAATAGGGTAGGTGCTATCACCTTCACCCACCCTATTTATTTCAAATTTCAATACTTTATCCGCACGGAAGATATCAATAGGAATATAATAGAAAAAAATGTTCATCCCAGTTCGCCTGCAGCGCGATGCATCTATGAATGCTTTACTTGGCCTCATGCCCAATGTTACACAATTTATCGGGTAGACTCGAAGAGGGCTCAGGTTAAATGAGAATCAGAATATTACAAAACTACTTAATGTTTAGTACAGCTATTAATGTTTTGCAGATGCTAATGGCGAGACTTTCATTTCTATCTTGATATAGGTATTATACTTATCATAGAAACGAACATTATATCACAGATTAATTCTAGGAGTATTCATAGATCCTTTTATATTCAATTTCGCTGCAAGTTCTACATTACCTAAAGAATTATCACCAACAATTGATAGAAACGTTCACTCATGCAATTCTCCGTGAATGGCATGATAGAAATGTTTTGTTCTATGTAAAGTAGAACACAGGCGAGATAATGTATCCCTCAGCCCACGATAAACAATGTCCATTTAGTCCACTTTATTACCTATTTGTACGTAATTAACAATCGGCAATGAATGCATTACTAACGAAGCCCAGTTGTAGTGAATTGTACCGTCACGCAATTAGAGTATAATGTGGTTTAATGCAGGTCACATCCCTAGTGGCTCTGTGAATAATCTACCATCGAATAGACTGAAACTGTAATAAAACTGAAATGTGTGTTATTTTGTATTGACCGAGCGATCGATTGCACGTAAACAGCTGTTATCGTCAGGTCATTCGCAACTTCAATAGCTCTAATGGTACTAGGAGCTACTATTGTTACCTTATATACCGAGTATAATATTTTTGATTCTCTACATTATATACTTTATTTTACTTTTTTTTAATACTTTATTTTTGTCGATTATTTAAGAGGTTTTAATTAATATTTTCAAACATTTAAATGAAATATTCCAACGCATAATTTGTTAATTTTTCCGAGTAAAAAAATATTACGATGAACATATTATTTTATTCTCAAAATAGTTAATTAAAGCAGCTTTATAAATTAAAGATTAAAATAAAAACCGCGGCTGTTTCTCATTTTAACTCGGTTCTTAGAGTTCAGAGAAAATGAATATCAGCATTGTCTTAAAATGTTTGTTATTAAAACTTTAATTGAAAGCGTAGGCGTATTGGAAATACGAGTACACACGCGTAAACTAAGTTGGTAGCTAAATAACATAGTAAATTGGTTCTGCAAAGTAATAAAATAAAATTCCTCAAGACCACCAAATTCAGTATAAAGAATGTAATTAGGAATTGGAATGCCTATAAAATTAATTCACATCCCATATTTGGAACTATTTAAAGTACCTTAACGGGTTCCATAACACCAAAGGTTTATTTTTTCAGTTATATCATGGTACCTTTATTTATATCAAAAAATATATCATGCAATTAAAATCGAATGTCGTATTTTGATTTTTGATTGACTATAATTGCTTGGACATCAATAATCTACAAGCAAACGAGAATGATTATCATGATGGTACCTACTTAACCTAGCTAGATCAACTTGCGATTATCAGTAAAATGGTACTTAATGATTTCATAAGAACTGTATGCGTCTTATTGTTCAATAGAGCTAAACAAATATGAGGACAGTAATTCTTATCTGTTTATCCTATATGCTACTTTAAATTGTAGGCAATGAAATATATTTATATGACAATCCGTGTTGAATATAAGCATTTTATTGTAGAGTAAGAATGTTAAGCTGTGTATAAAAAATGTAAATTTAAACATACAGATTTATAAGGATTAACTAATGTAAACAGCCATAAAGGTGATGTTAAAAACATGAATATGTTGTCACTTTAAACTACATCCTTTTACAGCAATTTGTTTGTGAGATAATTGTTTTAAAGCATACAAATTATTAATTAGAGAAACGGCAAGTAGTTAATTAACACAATACCATTGTTAAATAGACATGAAAAATAGGATGTTTTGAGACATAATAAATACATATACACATTTTTTTTGAAGTGAAAACTTCTTTAGCGGCGTTGAGCACTTTTTCTGTAATGGGTATAAAATCTTAAACTCGCGTCAGGACACGTGACCTGATCGAAAAAGCGTAAGACGGATAACATTCCAAAATATCAAACATGCTCAACGTTAATAATCAAGTTTTCACTTCTGCCGGCGCTCCTGGAGTGCAACCCGCCTTTTTATTTATTTTTAGATATGTTTTGAATCTAAAATAACTAGTCTTAATAGTAATGTAAGATGTTTTAATATGCTATGGGTCCTTCCCGAAATTTTACAACGTAAAGCTGTTTTGTAATGCCAGTATCTACTCTACCCACGACTCTACCATACCAATATTAAAACACTAGAAAAATATTTCTACCACCCTCCATTTTTTTCCATGATTGTGTCTAAAGATGATCTGCAACACTATTAGGTAAGTAAATTTAATTAAATTTTGATTACCTATTTCATATACCAAAGATCAAATAAAAATATTAATCTAACTTTACATGTTGTTATTTCTCTTGGAATGTAATTATAATTTATGGAAATTGTCCTAAGATTTTTTTTTTCATATTTATCCGGGCATAAGCACTCAAGTGTGTATCCTGTCAATAAAATTATAGCCGCTGTCATATTAAACAGCCTAAAGCTTGTGACATTGAAGCTAATGAGTTGGAAGCAATGTTTATGGATGTCCTTGTGATTCACTTCTATAGCTATACAGTATAGGGTCAACCGGGGCAAATGCAACTAAAAAATAACAAGTTTCAAGTTTGATCGGTTGCAGTTATCTCCTTTTATATTTGGTCATTTATTTGACCCATTTAGTGATTTTTGTATTTATTCAAGATTATTTTCAACCAATCAAGCAATACAGTAGTCTTATAAATAACTGGTAGTGAGAATATTTCCTCAAATTGGTAGAAAAAGTTACATTAGCCCCTAGTCGGGGGTAAATGCAACTAACTGCCATAGCTCTTCTTCTATTTCATTTAAAACAACGAATATAGAATATATTTATGAGATTTCATGTTATTCATAGGATTTTGAACTGGATTAACGTGTAGCAAGGACGAGTTTTCAGGAAAAATCTTATTTTTCTGATTGTGGGGCAAATGCAACTATTTGTTAGAGAATTAGTGTGGGGAATGCAAAAAACTTATTCATCGATATATTTTTATTATTCTATATATATATACAATAACGTTATCTATACAATAACGTTGCGATCGTAGATGGCTCCGCATTATTTAGAGGAAAAACTCATGTACCTACTTTGATTTACCACTTTAAATCGCAACAAAAAAAAATAACAGTGTACTACCTACTAAGTCAATTTTAGTTTTTGGTCAGAACAAATAATATTCTTTGTGTTAAATATTGTTAAAAACGTAAACCAAACAAAATACTTTTATTAGTTAATCAACCGTTTACTAAAAATTACTTGAACAATCACAGAACTATCCTACCTATCGTTTTTAGTTACTTATATTCTTTAACCACGCTTTATCTAATTTGAATTTTAATTATGAACCCGTCTCTGGGTATAATATCGAAGAAATAATCGATGGTTCTTCTTTAATTAATCATAAAGAAAGTATATTTTGACTACCAAGAAGAATACATAATAAAAATATCGACACTGTCACATCACTAGTGTTTTTAGTTTCATACAAAAATATAAGGGGCTATTGTAACTAACCTCACAGTTGCAATAACCCCACAGTGAAATTTTCATGAGGCAATTGTAACTGCATCAATAACACAAAATAGAGTCAACTAACGCACTAAAAATATAAATGAAATAAGCTTAACGGCTTGTGATAATCGTGTCCAATCAAAAATACCTGCAAAAAATCACTCCTAAACAATTTTTTTGTCTGCAAAACTCGACACCTGTTTTTACGCACACCAACTTCAAAATAGCGGTTTGACACAATGGCCTATCAATCAAATAGTTTTCATCGTAGGGGCACCATCTATTACTTGTAAGATTTATTAGTCGTTGAGTTATTGAATCATAGGTGGCGATTTATTACAACAACTCTAATAAATTAGTTATGATAACTAGTTGCCATAGCCCCATAGTTGCATTTGCCCCGGTTGACCCTACAGATATTTATATCATTAGAAAATAAACATTACATTAACCTTTAATCTACAAGATAATAAACTTGAGTACTATTCATAACTTTCTAAAGCCTAAGCTTACAACTTCTGTAAAAAAAATCAATGTCAATAAAATACAATGAAAGTAAATAATTTCTTTTTTTTAATATAAAGAGCTTTGACTCTTGCTTGTGATGCAACAGCTCAGATCACAAAAGTCACAGGCTCAAGCTTATTACTATAATTAATTTTGGATATAGAATATTATTTATTCTTTGTCTGGGCCAGTGGATCTGTGTGTCATAGTAATCATCATCAGTTCCCTATTAATTTCACTACATTGACAAAGAGATTCATGCTATTATCACACTGGCCTAGTGCTGTTTAGCAGATGTTCAAATTGTGCATATCGTCAATTTTTTAATTCTTTCACATGCCGTTCATGCCAGCCTCCTTATGATGATTGATGTTATTCTTCACTGTTAGGAGCAGTGGTTATGTGCAGATACATTTAAAAATCCATTTAAATTTTGCATGTTCGTCTGGTCTCTAACCTTGGACTTTTCTATTGAAGATAGTGGTCTTCATCATGGAACCACCATTGTAACTTAACTAATTTCAAATAAAAGTATAGTTGATTTGTATTACTTGACTTAATAATTAATGGAATATTCCATTCATACCTTGTACATAGTTATTATTTGGATTTTTATTCAAGACAAAGATGAACAGAAGAAAAAACACCCACTGATATAGAAAATTGGAAATGTAGCATTACCTTTATAAGGTAACTTTAAAATTATCAAGATCTATCAATACAGAACATTAATTTTATAGTAACTATCTACCTATGTTTAATTCTAGCAACACTATAACTTAGGAGCATGTATATTTTTACTTTGTTTTTTTACAGTAAGTAACATAGAAATAGAATTATTTTGACAAGATGCAGTATATAAAATGTGTACTTACCAAGTAGATTTTGATTGACAGTAAATTTATAAAATCAACCATTAAAAATTGTGATTTCATCAAAGCTAATCGTATAAAATTAAATGAATACTATAAAAGCGATATGCTTTTGTAAATATTTTAAAAAAGCTTATGATATATTATTTGCAAAACATTAATTTATGAAGTTCAATGTTAACTAACCTCAAAACAAAACTGAACGATTATGAACATTCAAATATCGAATAGTTGTGAACAATAAATATTAAATACATATAATCCACTCACCCTGGAAAATGTGCGTAAGCGATTTATTCTTGGATTTGATGGAATATTGCTCAAAGACACTTTAGACATTTTGGACTTTAATGTTATTATCTAAGACGACGCTTACCAAAACGTTTAACATAAACTAGAAATACTATGTACACTGTACACTTGTGATTTAAAGAGTCAATGTTTATATAATTTATTTATTTTTAATTAAAGAACATTTCAAATGAAATAGATTATTTTGATTTTATACTTTGACAGCACAAATAATATTAACTGCACAACACAACCCCTATAGTGGTAAACGTTACATTCAGTCTTCAATAACAATAAAATACACTATCTCAGGCATCGAGATATATGTATCTCAGGCACTGAATTAAATTCTTTAAATTTTGTTTTTATTTTAATCTTTTGGATATTTGACAGCTGATTTCATTAACAATGGGGCTAGTCGAAACGTTTCGTTTTACACGAAACTACGCAAGCACTGTGTTCTTCTTGCTGTCGGAACGACAACTGTCAAAATAAAAACACGCGCCAAGTGCGTAACATGCGCGCGAAAATTTAATTCGTTTTCTGAGAAGGAATTTTATCAAGTGACAACATTCACGACTATAGGTCGTATCCCCCCTACTAGTTGTTCACTAGAGGTAATTTAATAAGATAATATTGAAAAAATATGAAATATTCATGCACTGTTTGGATGATACTTTAAGTTTATATTTCCATATTTATGTAAACTCTACAATTATAATTTTAGGTAGTATTTAATTAATGAAAATCTTACCGATATTTACTTAAATGTAATTCTATTTTTGATCATCAGTAGGCAGCCGTTTTCCTTGGTCACGGCATCACGCGTGAACGGGTGAACCGATTTCAATAGGTAATTCTTTTTTAATTATATTCCTTGAAGTAAAGAATATAATTAAAAAAGAATTACCTATTGAAATCGGTAAAATAATTTCCGAAAAGCAAACACGCTGAATTATTGTGCCAGTATAGTAGTTGAATAAAAGCGAAGAAGGTGAAGAAAACATGTATTTATTCGTAATCATGAATAATTTTCATTTAAAATTACACATAAATACATACCTATATAAAATAGCAAGATAAATAACAACAGGCAATACATTATACTTTTTAATTAAGTAACTAAAATCTCTATAAAAATTAACATCAATCTTATTTTGTCTTAAGCTTCTCCAAATGATATTACCTAAATTTACCTAAAAAATTAAAAACAAATATTTTATACATAGTTACCTGACACACTTGCTCTACATTAAAATCCTGTATAATTTCCCCGTATTAAAAAAGCTCTACCATTCCAAATGCTTACGTAACCAGCTTTTATTATTAAGTATAAAAAATAGCTATACAAATAAAAACCTAACTACATCCTTACAGAATTATTTAGTGACTCTATTGAAATCATTATTCTGCAAGCAGCAGCAATGCGG
>CAJQZN010017237.1:0-27093 GCA_907164685.1 Colias eurytheme | reverse complement strand
GATGGGGTTTAATTGTTATTAAATAAACAAAAATAATAATTAATAAAAAATTATGAGGCGTGCACTTTTGGATTTTCCAAATTATTTTTTAATATAAGGAATCACACGAAAACTAGGTTATTCGTTAATCATTCTATTTATTCACTAAAAGATTTCAGAGAATCTCCATAAAACGTGTAAAAAATTCTAAAGAACATCAATAGTGCAAAATCAAACTCAAAATTTTAATAAACATTGATTCTTCGAAAAATTCTGCCATTTATCAATACGAAGAAAGTTTTTAGTAATCCTCTTTGGTTGATTTCATTTGTGAGTTTTTTATGAACTTTAATCTATTTGCCAAGGTCTGAATTCTTGATACTTTCTTGGTATAATTTATACGAATAGTAACATTTCTATAAAATTTTTCGAAGTACTAATAAAGATAATATTTTATTACCGTCGCAAGAGAAAGTTTTAAAATACGACTGCACATTGTCTGGGAAATGCAAAAACCTGTCTAGAACGGATTATTATTGATTTCTACGTTTTTGTAGTTATCGTTCAAAAATCTAATATTTCTATCAAAGCGTTCGTTATTTTTGGGATTTTTTTTAGGCAACACAATACTTTTTTAGTAACACATATTATGTTTTACTTTTAAAATAATACAAATAACATCACTATGATAAAACGGTACACTGATTTCTTTATTTTCCAGGTGAGCTGGTTAGTACTCTGAACAACTTTATCTTGGTAATAAATAAAATAAGTCCTTATGGTAAGATAACACAAAGGGAAGTCGCCAGTCGTCGCACATCCTCCATTCATTCAAAAATTCATTCATCGTTTGAATTGTTAAACTACTTACAGAAGTAATTTATTAACGTATTTATTAACGGAAGTAACGAATTTATTCTTAATAAAATAAAATATATACTTATCTATACAAGTAACAACGCAGTATGCCGGAGCGTGAAGCTAATTATTTACAAATTGTAATACAGGGTGTCTCAGCGCCGATTTTAAACTTTGAAAATTTGTATAAAAAAAACAAATTGTATTCATAATATTTTTACTGTAGTAAATTAAAGTGTATTAGTGCGGATTTTATGTACAGAATATTACACCGTCAAGATGTCTTCCATCATGGTGAATGCACTCTTCAAATCGGACACGCAAATTTGCCGAGACGCGCCGAAGGATGTCCGCTGAAATGGCTCTCACTTCTGTCGTTATTTTAGTCTTCAACTGCTCCAAATTTGTAAGAGGGGTATCAAAAACTCTTGCTTTGAGACAACCTCATAAAAAAAAGTCAGCGGGGGTTAAATCGGGAGATCTGGGTGGCCACAATATGTCTCCAGAGCGGCTTATGAATTTTCCCGGAAATGACGTATTTAGTGCGTCCCTAGCAGTGTTGGCTGTGGCCCCATCTTGCTGAAACCATACATCAGACTTGTCAATATCCTCTTTTTGCAGCTGAGGTACAAAAAAGTTACCGATGGTGGCTTAAAGAGGCAGCATGATGTCTAAGTGAGCGTCTTGGATGTTCCGTGACCGCAGCGGCGACGCGGTCGATGTGTTCAATCGATCGCACAGGTCTATTTCGTGGTCCAATTGAATGATTTAGTAAACATCCTGTCGCTCTAAACTTCTCTCCTCACGACTTAATTAATTGAGTACTCGGGGCATCACTCAAACGGTGGATTTCATAGCGACTACAAATTTACACCGTTTTTCACTCAACGAAAACGTATTGCATAAGTACGCTTCTACTGCGTACGCGCGGTGCGTACCAGACCACTGCGCCATGGCCACAAAAAAATCCGCACTCGTCACCTATCGAACGCTACCACTCCCCTCCAGCTAACCCCGCAGGTTGCCGAGAAATTCGTGTTTAAAGTTTAAAATCGGCGCTGAGACTCCCTATATTTATATTAATACTAGCTTTCCGCCCACGGCTTCGCCCGCGTTTTCTAAGAAAAACCCGCATAGTTCCCGTTCCCGTGGGATTTTCGGGATCCTAAAACCTATCCTATGTGTAATCCAAGTTACCCTCTATATGTGTGCTAAATTTCATTGTAATCGGTTCAGTAGTATTTGCGTGAAAGAGTTACACACACACATCCTCACAAACTTTCGCATTTATAATATAAGATTACCATCCAGTAGGATTACCATCAGAATATAAAATGTATAACTGTATATTAATTTGATCCACTATAACTAAGACCACATATACACACCTACATATATCCGAAACCTAGCGACGCCATTTATCACAAAGCGGTCACCCATGAATAAATTGACCGCGCCTTAGCTGGCTTAACCTGAAGATCGCTTTAGCCCTTGTGGTATATGTTTAACATCTAAATCTATGAGTATGATGTGTGTTTATCTGTTACCTTTTAGCTCCTTAAGGATTAAACAAAAAGGTGTACGAAGTTCTTCTGAAATGTTGTAAAGTTTTCGTTTTAAACCATATTTTGGTAGGAATAAAAAAAGTCACTATCTCAGATATATTTTTGTAGGGTTTCCAATAGTTTATTTAACAAATTTCTTCAAAACACATCTACTGAAATATTTTTATTAACTTACATTAATTTACGCAACACATACTCCATAAAATACGGTTCTGATTCGTAGAAATGAAATGACGCTCAATGAAATAAACCAAACAACTGACTTAATTAATTAATTATCGTAATTTGCCTATTTTACGCAAAAGAAACATATTTTTTCTTTGCACTTGTTTGTGAAACAATAGATTTTATTTCTATCATTATTAATGTAATAGGTACAGCTCCTAAGCCTATTTGACCTCATCCTTGCTCGTTGCTCTTATTAAAATTACCGATTACATATTAATTATTATTTATTACGCGAGTAATCTCATCGAAATATTCACATCATTACATACTCCACAAATCGCAATACAATTCAAACAATGATTACATACAATCCTTAGTTACGACATATCTATAATTAATCTCAGCATATTTGCCATCTGATAGAGAAGCGAATACCAGCGGGTAACAGGCGGAAAATTCCGACGTCTTCAAACATTCCTCAAATTGCTGTGCTAAAGCGTTTCACGAGTCTGTTAGTGTGTGTGTTAGCCTGTTTATACTGTACAGTTCCTTATGAAAGCCAAAGACATCTTTAATATCTTTATCTATCTATCTTTAATATATTTGTGTTACAGGTTATAACAAAGCTATGCTACGCGCTATTTTTACTCAGTATAAGATGAGCTTTATCCATAAAATCAGGTAGTTGTTCTTTTTTAAAAAGCAAGTTGTTAATTATTATTTTCCTTCACGATTCAAAAGCGCTTCTAAACGAAGTCAAGTTGAGTAAATAAATGTTTGAGTTTAAGAACTTATTATAAAGCAAAGCAATGAATTCAATTTTTAATAAAAAAATACGGTAGGTATAGCAAAATTCGCAGGTCCAACTAAATAGAAAGAAGAAAGAATGAAATGAATGAAAAAATGAATGAAATGAAAAATGATGAATTTTTTTCTATTCCTCAAAAATTTTCAGTCTTTCTTTTCTTGTGAACATAATATTTGTTTATGTGTATCTATTAAAGTTGTAATTTTTAACAATATCTACAAACACAAAAGACAATTATTCCATAAAAAATTTTCTTTTGTTCTCTTATTTTTATGGACTTTAATATTTCAATTCAGTCACGTCCTTTATAATTTCTCAATAATATTTACTTAAATGAATGCTCATTACGAATTTAACGAATAATAATTATGAAAAATAATAAAATATATAAAATGTTCATATAAATGCCAACCATTTATTGCCTGCTCATTAACGATTGTAATGATTTATGAAATTACCAAATTAAGCCTTAATTTCGCATATAAAATAATAATTTTAAATAAGTAATGGATTTCATGCTACCTACTCTGAAGATTGAAAAAAACGATACCTCAAATTCATTTATGAAGGTAAGATGAAAATATAGAAATTAAAAAGAGATTTTTTTTTTATGGAATTGACTTTGATTCAAAGTCAAATTATAGAACTTCAATACTAAAATTCCTCAAGCAAACAAAACACGACCTTGTTAAATTTATAATTCGGAAGAACTTTTGTATGTTTTATTTAATAACAATCGATATTATCAGTTAATCTTCTGCTATTACATAACAATAGTCAATAACGCAAAATGCGAGCGAAGCTGCGTGTAATAATGTAACGTACCACATTTAATATTCACAAAAAGAATAACCCGTTTACCCGTATCCCTAAGTAAATTACATAAATTATTTACCCCTTATAACGTTATTAAGTCCCTGTAAATGTTACACAAAGCAAATGAGATTTGAACCGACAAATCAAAGGGAAGACGTTGACTTTATGGCTGTGTTAATTTCTGGAATACACACGCACATACAAACGTGAATAGAAGTTTCGAGAACATCTTCAATTTTGTTCTGTCTACCATGATATCTTACAGCAGTAGTATAGTAGTATTTTCAGTGTGGGAAAGAGATGGCGCTAGACGACCTATATAGCGTTGTCCTTTTTTCACTCTGGAAAAAATACTTACTGCTTTAAGACATGGTACCGGAGAAGGTATAAAAAATTGAGCATTGATAGCTAATATTGTGTAATAAACATTGTTTTGCGAAACATAAGGAGTTTTCAGGATGAGGAGTATTAACATATAAGTATTTATTTATTAATATTACAAACTAGCTGCGCTCCGCGGTTTCACCCACGTGGATCCGCTCCTGTTGGTCTTTAGCGTGATGTTATACTTATAACCTATAGGCTTTCTCAATGAATGGGCTATCTAAGAATTTTTCAAATCGGACCTACTGGTCCGACGTATGACGAATCTCAGGTACTACTGTTCCTATTAGAGCGTTCAAACAAACTCTTCAGTTTTATAATATTAGTATAGATGACCCTGAGATAATATCTTCTCTACTTGGAAAGGTTGATGATTATGTGTTTGTTTGGAAAGATTAAGCTTCGAAACTACTGCACCGATTTGAAAAATTATTTCACCAGCAGAAAGATATTTCTGAGTGACTAGCTTGTTATTTAGATTTCTATGGTGACTAGGCTATATTTTATTTTGTTTTTGTTCCAGGTCTACCCGAGCGGAGCCGGGACGAGTGGCTTGTATTATATCTACACATACATACTCGTATATCGTTATTATAATTAATAACATATCGAGATTCAATATAAACACTTGATAAATGGCGTGACAAGTTAACTAATTACGTATATTCAAAATTACTTGAACAAACATTATATTAGTTTAAGCACTTAGTTATCGGTGAAAGAAACACAAATAACTTGAGGAAAAGGTATTTTTTAGAACCAAAAAGTTCGACGACATGCGTCATCTGCTAACCCGGAATTGTGAATAGTGAAACCCTGTAATAACCCGGTGGATTATGGACTGGGGCCGAATTATGACCTCTTATTCCCAGTCAGTTTACGCCGTGAATTGAACTGACTGGCAAATTCATATTATGATCGCAATAACCAGCCATGTTTAATTATAAACGGCCTCATAAGTCTAATAAATTTTTTCATTGCTTTTATACTTATATTTATACAGATTATAAATAATTTATTGACTTTAACTATACCCGGGTGTAATATTCCCCTATATTTGTGAAAACGATAGACCTTTTAAAAGGTTTATTAACATGATGATGAAACTACGTAATTTACTGTTAAAATTTAACAGAATTGTTCCAACATTTAACAAGGTTTCCACTACAGCGCCCTTCAAAATATCTGAATAATATTAAATTTAAACGAAACGTTGGTAATGTTAAAATTGAAATTCTGTCCATATTTTGTTGTACTATCTGTCAAAATGGAGATGAAGCGATAGGTAAATAAACATCGTAATTTCACTTAAAACAATATGAGAATATTCATTAAATATCGAGTTGTGAAAGGAAACTTTAATATTCGTGATAATAAACGTCCAAAACAACAGTTATTGTACTTAAATAGTTAATATAAAAATGAATCGCAAAATGTGTTGGTAAGCGCATAACTCGAGAACGGCTGAACCGATTTCGATAATTCTTTTTTTATTATATTCCTTGAAGTACGAGGATGGTTCTTATGTAGAGAAAACGTAAATATTATGTACCACGGGCGAAGCCGGGGCGGACCGCTAGTAGTTAATATGATTTTATTAATTTTCGTTATTATTGTTTAATATTTATCAATACCATTTTCAAAGGTTATCTTCATTTTGTAAGGTATGAAAATTATGAGGATAATTATCTATTGCACAGGCTTTGGATAAAATCTATACTAATATTATAAAACTGTAGAGTTTGTTTGTTTGAACGCGCTAATCTCAGGAACTACTGCAACTGGTCAGATTTGAAAAATTATATCGGTGTTAGGTAGCCCATTTATCAAGGAAGGCTACAGGCTATATACATCAAGACGAAGAGCAACAGGAGCGGAGCAATGCGCGTAAAGTCGCAGGGCACAGCTAGTTTAATATACCTAATAGTAGGCATTCAAGTACTTTTATATTGACTTGTGGGTTCCAATTTGGGTCACGAATCTGGAATGGCCAGTTTAACATAATCATAAATATTTCTTAACCTCGTATATAAATTTAGTCGGATGTGCCCTGATACTTTATTGGGGACAAAATGGGACTTGGGGCACAAGTGGACACAATTTAACAGCCCAAAATATGTATAATAAATTGTAGGATAATGTTCTATATTCTTTAAGAAAATAGTTTGTGTGTGTTTGTGATATTGTATTCGTTTTAGATTTACATAGTACATACTTACTTGGAGATATAATATTTAATATTAGTCCGGGATACATCGCCCATTTTTGCAAGTGATTACTATCAAGCTAATTTTTCGTGAGTAGCTTTATTTTGATGAGATGCCCAACAATTTCATGTACGAAACTCTCGATTGTGGAAGCTACCAGAGGAAACAAGGATAGAATATTTTGATTTGATGGTTCTCCAATATTAATTACTAACTGAATGTTTTTTTTTGTTCAATCTCAAGATAATTACTTATCTAAATTATTCGAAAAAATATTTGTCCTACAAAATCCATGGTTTGATCAAAGAGTCCCCCTTTCCAATGTGTATCGATAACGAAGTCATCATAAATGATTACTAACCAGCTGATTTTTTTATTTTCACTTATTTAATACTTATATAATTCAACAGACATATTGTCCTACAAATTGCGTAATAAATATTTGAGAACCGTCAAATCAAAAATTTTTATCCTTGTTACCTCTGTAAGCTACCACAATCGAGAGTTCGTACATGAAATTATTGGGCATCTCATCAAAATAAAGCTACTCACGAAAAATTAGCTTGATAGTAATCACTTGCAAAAATGGGCGATGTATCCCGGACTATATGGTTTAAAAATTCATGAAATTTTGGTAATGTCAACAATCCTTGATAAGTGTACAAATTTTGAATTAAATCTGTGCGTTTAAGGGTCAAAATCGAAGCAGTCGGTTATATACAACAATGTCGCTAACATACAAACATACAGGTAGCCGGGAAAGGGTGTTTAAAACTACTTATAATCTTTTTCAGATCTCAATCTATTGTTAGACATAACTTTTGATTTAATATTTTTGTGGATAAATAGTTGTCAATATAGTTGTCACTGTTTCCTGTCCGAACATGCTTAGCTGTCGAATACTATAAATTGCCACTTTCCTTTGTCTCGTGGCGCATTCGTACGAATCGTGCCTAGGGGCTCGAACGCTGTTTATACGACGTTCGACCCAACTACCCTCACTTTACTTTTCACGTTGACTAGCTGCGTTTTGTTATCAACTACCTACATCAATTAGGTAGCTGTGTAGAATTGCAGTACATTTTTATTACATTCAAACTAATATTTAACGCAGCCTCGCATCTTTTTTCTTATACTTATTACTATTAGATATTTCATTCTAAATTTAGTCAGTGCATGCGTAAATTAAACACGTGAAGACGAGACAGAAATTGTTCCATAAGCATTTAAATAATATGTATTACGTTATCGATTTATTTTGTTATAAAATTAATTTAACAAGAGTAACAAAAATAGCAAGTTCCGCGTCAAACTCATTCTATAATTTATTTAAATAACAAGGTTTTTGCCCTCTGCTACATTCATGTTCAATTCAGTTTATTGCGCGACCTTCTTTGATGAACCGAGATATACAAGGTTCAATCTTTTCCATATTGTTTCTGGAAATATTGAAATACAGAGGAATACTTCAGCGAAAATCCTGTAGTTTATTCTTGGCCAAAATACAGGAAGTTTATGATCAGCGCAAAAGTTTTAGATCGCGGTTCAAGCGCGGTTAACAGCTTAAACAATGGAGTATTTTGCTAATTTTCATATAGCGCTAAATACAGAAATACAGAAATACAGAAATACGCTAAATACAAATAGAGATAAACATTATTGTAATTAAATCACACAATATTTGCACCATTCCATTTAAACAACACATATCTATAGGTACCGTAATTATTACTCGTTTATTTACGACTAGCGGTCCGCCCCGGCTTCGCCCGTGGTACATATTTCGCAATAAAAGGTAGCCTATGTTCTTTCTCAGGGTCTAGATTATCTGTGCCAAATTTCATCAAAATCGGTCCAGTTGTTTATGCGTGAAAACTGAAAACCATACATACATAATTACAAACCTTTCCTCTTTATAATATTAGTATAGACAATAAATAATTGTAGAAGTAAGTCAATAAATCAATTGTAGTCCAAAATACATGAACGAATTTAATGAAGACTCACTGCTACTCAAATGCAACACGAGGTGTGCTTTTGCACTGATTTGTGTCACTAGCAATAATTGTGACCGTATTTATTAAGAGTGTTGAATACGGTTTGATAATCTCCTTATGAGAATTCTTAGGTATATGTCACCTTATGTAACAACTTATAAATACATTGCCAATCACTACATAGTATAAAACAAAGTCGCTTTCTCTGTCCCTATGTCCCTTTGTATGCTTAAATATTTAAAACTACGCAACAGATTTTGATGCGGTTTTTTTTAATAGATAGAGTGATTCAAGAGGAAGGTTTTAGTATATAATTTATTATGTTTTAGACAAAGCGGGCGAAGCCGCGGGCGGAAAGCTAGTTACGTAATAAACTGTAGGAACAAATCAACATCCATCATACAATACAATATAGATCACTTGAATAATACTCTTCTCTCATACCTTTACTCATAACAATATACCAATTAAGGAACAATATATCGATTATACTAGACTTCAGCCCGCGGCTTCGCCCGCCCTTTCGAAGAAAAACCCGCATAGTTCCCGTTCCCACGGGAATTTTGGGAAAATAAGTAGCCTATGTTATAAATTTCATTGTAATCGGTTCAGTAGTATTTGCGTGAAAGAGTAACAAACATCCATTCATCCTCACAATCTTTCGTATTTATTATATTAGTAGGATATTCTTCCCATTCATACCTTTATCATAACAATAGACCAATTAAGGAAGAATATATCGATAATATAACAATGGTAGTGATATAACACTCAATAAGTGAATCAATTTATCACGACAAACTCGTGCGAAGTTGTAGAGGAGATGTCACCAGATTCAACGAGCCGAAGTTTTAGGAAGGTGGTATGGTTAAGAGAGGAGCGATAGATCTAGGCTAGATGTTTAAATGTATCGGAAATTTTGGTATATGTCCAAAAAAATTGCTTTTGATGGACTAATTAGCCTTAATTAGAGCCTTCTCTAGCGGCAGATTCGTACTTTTCTTACTAAGAATGGCAGAAAGAAATGAAATCGTCTACTTGCCTGCTAAAAGGCCGGCTTAATGCACCACCATTGTCACTACTGTTTAGGTATATCTACTGCTTACACCTTTACCTTAGGTGATCCACCTTTTCTTTTACTTTCTCTTCGACAAAAAAATCTACAGGAAACTCACGTATTCATTAATATTGTAGTTAAAAATTAATGGACTTTTTCACATTCGAATATAAAATGTAATGGTTCATTTCTATCATATGTTTGAAAGTGCTTTTGTAAAAAGCTTAGTTGTATAAATTACGTTTTAAGTTCGATAAACATTGTTTTAACTCTAGCTCTATTATTTGAATAAAAACAGGTAAACGAGATAAAAAAATTATCTACTCTTAATACTTTTTTTTTAAATATCTTAAACCGCTTTCACTCATATGTGTGTCATCACCTTAAGTATCTGGTTCGTGATCTCATGAGCATCGTGTCTAAAAGTTTACCGGAACTGCCGATTTCCACATCTTTCGTAGACTTTAAAAGTTCGCTTGTGTGAACATTACTCGTGAACTGACATATGCCGTTCGACTCTGTGGCTCCTCGAATTGTAAGGATTTTGTATCTGTGGCATTAAAAGTTCAAGTTTTATTTTTCTTGCGGGCAACCGGCCAGTATTTGGGTATTGAAATAGAGTTTTTCTTTAGAAGCTTGGGTCGTGTTCCAATTCCGAAATTTAAAAAAGATAGCTTCTTATTTTTTGTGGATGACGTTTGACAATTTATTCCATTTTTGAATGAAGTTTTTATTTCAGATAGTTCGTTTCTTGTTCGTTTAGAAAAAAGTTAAAATTTATGTAGCCAAAACAGCGCCTCAGTATGCGCTATGCAGCACTTATTACCTACTTACTAAACTTAACAGTTAATTAATATGTACAATACTTTACCCATAGTTCATTTTTTTAAGTCTCTGTAAATACTAACTCCTAGTTTTCCTTGCATAACTTAACCATTAAATAATAAGAAAGTATATTAAACACTGCCTTAATTACGATCTAAAATTCCCAAAATTATATAAACAGAATTATTTTTACACAACAAAGAAAAACAAAAAGATATCTCAGATCAAACATTTCCGAACTTCCATTATCACACAATGGATCTTTGTTCAAAGAGATGTTCTACTTCAATGATTATCGATCTTGGGCTAATTAATGATCGCGACAGAGTAAAATGGCGCGAAAGTGTTCCTAATTACAAGCAATTAATTGTGAAAGCTATACATATAAGTACCTAAGATATAGATGTAGATGTTGAATTTGATATTTTTGGTTTAATGGCATTCAAATGCTTTATAAATATAAATTTATAAAGAATAGAAAAAATTCGATCACAAGGCGGGACTCGAACCCGCATCCTTTCGCCCCAAACCGGGGCGGATGCCTGACCAATTCACTCTGGCGGGTCACGAGATGTAAATGTTTCAGGTGATAGAGTTTGATGTTGATAAAATATATCTATACTAATATTATAAAGCTGAAGAGTTTGTTTGTTTGTTTCAACGCGGTAATCTCAGGAACTACTGGTCCGATTTGAAAAATTGTTTCGGTGTTAGATAGCCCATTTATCGAGGAAGGTTGTAGGCTATATTTCATCACGCTACGACCAACAAGAGTGGAGCCACGGGGATGAAATCGCGCCGAGCTGCTTGTATAGAATTAAGAATACTGTTAAAGATAAAATTTTAAAGAATAGAAAAAATCGATCCAGGTGCGGGATTCTAACCCGCGTCTTCATATTACCTTTATATTTTTTTAATAATTTCTCATTTGAATGTTAAAAAACTGAATATCAAACGTTATAAAATATTTGCATTTATAATAAATATTTTTGATAAAATATTTTCATAAAATACTACTCAATACTTAATTCTCAAACACAAGAACGCTTGTAAAAATATTGTCTTTTAGTTCAAACTGACTTTATATTCAAAGAAGAAAGTTCAGTCTTAGATAAGAATATGTAAAGTAGAAAAATAACAGGTATTTTATATAATCCTCTTGACTTTATTATTACAGTAAAAGACCGCTTATATATACTTAATCCTAATCCATACTAATATTATAAATGCGAAAGTAACTCTGTCTGTCTGTCTGTCTGTTACTCAATCACGCCTTAACTACTGAACCAATTTGCATGAAATTTGGTATAGAGATATTTTGATACCCGAGAAAGGACATAGGATAGGTTTTATCCCGGAAATCCTACGGGAACGGGTTTTTCTTTGAAAACGCGAGCGAAGCCGCGGGCGGAAAGCTAGTAATATTATAAATACGAAAATTGTGAGGATGTGTGTGTGTGTGTTTGTTACACTTTCACTCTGCTGAACCGATTACAATGAAATTTAGCACACATATATAGTTACTAGGATTAACACATAGGATAGGTCCCGGAAATCCCGCGGGAATGGGAACTATGTGGGTTTTTCTTTGAAAACGCGGGCGAAGCCGCGGGTGGAAAACTAGTAATATTATAAAGCTGAAGAGTTTGTTTGCTTGTTTGTTTGAACGCACTAATCTCAGGAACTATTGGTCCGATTCGAAAAGTCTTTCGGTGTTAAATAGCCCATTTATCGAGGGAGGCTGTAGACTATATTAAATCATCACGCTAAGACCAACAGGAGCGGAGGACTGCGGGTAAAACCGCGGGATGAAGCTAGTATAAAATAATAGAATACTAATAAATCTGAATATTTGTTCTTGAAAGCTGTATAATAGACCTTTAGGATAATTAATTTTATAAATTGATTTCCGCTTCAGGTGATTGTATGATTGTACTAGGATATAATTGAAATATTTAGGGACCATTGTTATTATATTCATAACGGTTAAATCTAACTGCTCCTATAGCGTATACGGAACCGACCTATAAAGATAATAGGAAATACTCTATATTGAGTTTGAGCCATAATCTGCCATTATTGAGCCATTTATATAATTTTTAATGTAATTTTTCACAGCATTATGCACAGGCATGATATACAATACATAAAAAAAACTAAGCTTACAGCTTAGTTTTTATATTTGAAAATGATTTACATGTTTTCTAGCCTAAACCTTTTTATTTGAGAATGGTTTACATGTAAGTTTATGTCGGCTTGGCCGTTTTAGAAGGTAAGAATAGGTTTTATATTTCTCATTATACATATAAATGTGCTGCAAAACTACGTCTGTTGAATTAAGTAGTAACATGTATACTGAGATAAATATAGTATAATTGCAGAATTAAAATACACATAACAACAATCTTGACAGCTTACCTTAATACCTACACAGTAAAAACTATGCAGTTTACCAAAGTAATTTGAGCAAACCCACTGGATTGCAGGTTTTACTAGTGAGAGGCAAATTGCAAAGTGAACTAGTTAAAATTGTTGAGGAACTTTCCTTTAAATTCCTCTTCTTGTGGATTTTTAGATGCGACGTTACTTCAACGGTTTTTGATTAGTTGTCTGCTTGATTTGTTACTCTGTAGACTGTAGGTAGGTACATTTCTATCATAAAATAGTGTTTATACCTACTGTTGTCTATAAATGTTCGTAACAATATTTTGTGGTAAAATCTT
This sequence comes from Colias eurytheme, assembly GCA_907164685.1. NCBI lineage: Eukaryota > Metazoa > Arthropoda > Insecta > Lepidoptera > Pieridae > Colias > Colias eurytheme. Next base: position 13,706 of record CAJQZN010017237.1, on the reverse strand, counting down.
TGAAGTCAAATACAAAAACTAATTACTATAATACTCTCTAACTCAGTGTATACAAACAAAATTTTAAAACGTCTTCTCGCTCTACAGCTAAGAATAATATATAGAAGAACAGAATTTCTTGCCTTCTATCGTTTCTTTATATGAAAGTACATATTTATTACAAGTTAAATACTTACGATATAATTTGGTTCCAAATACGCCGTTTTCATTTTGATGATTGATTAAGACGAATCTAACCTCACGCTATCCATAAACCCATTTACGCTGCAGAGAATATCAAACATATAATATGCAATCTTAGAGCGTATACGCACTATGCGGGTAGCCGCATTGCGGGTAGCCGTCCGGCTGACCGCAATCACAATTATGTACGTAATATTCATTTCTATGCGCACTGCGATGCGGCTACCGCAGACCGCACAGTGCGCATAGGAATGAATATTACGTACATAATTGTGATTGCGGTCAGCCGGACGGCTACCCGCAATGCGGCTACCCGCATAGTGCGTATACGCTCTTACACTGAAAACATAACCTAATGGTAGGTCATAGGCGGATAAGGGTGCGTTTCTACCAATAATGTACGAGGATATGTAGCGAGGAATGTGTTTGTAAACAACCAATAGTATTGCTTCAAACGCTAAACGCTTCAAACTTCAAACTAAATGAACATCCTCGCACATTATTGGTAGAAAAGCACCCTAAAGTACCTATAAAGATCAGAAATAAAAGCGCTACGAATTAAGGACCTCCTCCGTTTTTAGAAACGTCGGTTAAAAATTCTATAAGTATACTGTACTACACTATACACTACACCGATACTATAATTCACACACACACACACACACACACATACACGACTACCTTCTCAATACTATTTCTATCTCAGATATCGCTTCACTGTTGAACAATTTCAGAAGTCCATTGTGTTATATCGGATATCCGGCTGCGTATCGATGAGTATTAGTTAACATGGAATGGTTTTGTCGAATTTAACGAACGACTGATTATTAATAGTGATATCTAACATCTATGTATTGGTACGGGCATGAAAATTACGTATAATGCAACGCCAATATGATCATCATCATCAATCATCATGTATGTACATAGTGCCGACTTTCATGTATTTCAAAGTTTAAATTCCATGTATCTTAATAATACATAATTCAGTATCAATTCTTCATATTTTATTTGGTGTTGTGTTGCATTATGATAGAGTAATAGCCAATTTATAATTTAAAAATCTAGATAGTTAGGCCTTCAAATGCACGGATATGAAATAACAATAAAAAAAAATTAATGTTTAAATAATACAACTTCCATATCACGAAATACATAAATACACATAAGAATTCTAAACCAATAAGACTATACACAAGCAAAACCTTAAATCTAAATTCGTACACATATTCACAGAGCCAACCTTTAGTTTTGAATTTTTGATATGAATATTTTCGCAATGCAATCTATCTAAATCACTATATTACTCCCAAAATGCATTTACTAAATAACAGTTCAATCAAATTTCGGGTTTCATACAAATAGTATGGATTGGATTTGAAATATTAAAATAATATTTGAAGCCAACGGATAACGTGAAATGTATTCCCGAATGTAGGTTATTTTGAGATCAATTATCGGCTTGGTTTTGAATTTACAATGAATTTTCGTTATCTTTAGTATAAATTTTACATTTACATAATACTAGAGGTCCGCCCCGGCTTCGCCCGTGGTACATATTTCGCAATAAAAGGTAGCTTATGCCTTATGTCCTTAACTCGGGTATCAAAATATCTCCATACCAAATTTCATGCAAATTGGTTCAGTAGTTTAGGCGTGATTGAGTAACAGACAGACAGACAGAGTTACTTTCGCATTTATAATATTAGTATGGATTATATCTCTTCCAAATAAATGTAATAGGTATATAAATATTAAATATACACATAAAGAAAACCTATCAGTAACAGAAATATAAAATATTTCCCTCGTCTCATTAATAAAACTACCGTTATAAATAAATATATTTTAATAACCATTTCATTGACACAGTATAGAAATAAGGCGGAACATAATAAGAAATAAAGATAATAATCGAAGACTCAGTCATTGAGGAACATCTGCTAAGAACGCTGCAATATTCTTCGAGTAAATGAAAATTCTGAACAAAGAACGCGTCCAAGTGTCTTCAGTACGTCGCTAAAGAAAATATTCTAGTAAATTCTAGTAAATTTAAAGTGAAGTATATCTTATCTGTATTCCTTGCAGCTTAGACTGGCTCGGCTTGTTTGCGAAGGATGTACGACTTGACAGAGTAACATTTCTATCATTTGAGCTGAATTTTTTTATGTGCTATGTTTTTATAATATGTATTACTAGCATTCCGCACGTGGCTTCGCTCGCTTGGTCTATAACTTAACAAATTATATACCTATACCTTCCTCGAGAATCACTCTATCTATTAAAATTAAATACATGGACGGTGAAAAGTGATTGCGTGAAAGAGTAACAAACACACACACACATCCTCACAAACTTTCGCATTTATAATATTAGTAGGATATAGGTGCATTGAAAATTCACTTTAATCTACATTTTATATAAATTGGCTTTATAGTATTTACTTATGAGTTTGCTTTCGAAAGGTTACGATAATATTGACTACATTATACTAACGACCATTAAAACTTATAAAATATCCAATTACCTCTGACGCTTACCTATAGGCTATACTCTAAACTTCGTATCGGTTTAATAATGTTTTTTTTTTTTTTAATTTGTTATTGCTTTTAAAGTGTATAAGTTGTAAGTTAAAATGTTGTATTTGTATTTGTGATTAAATGTATTTTCTTTCTTCAAAATAAACTATACATTAAGTCTAACAGTGTTTATAAGTACTCAATTTGGAGCAATTACGTAGTCGTTAGGTATAAAGGAAAGCGGAGACCCGAGTGCAATTAGTAGTTACTATTTAGGATTTTACCAGTGGCTTTTTAATCCTACCGGCTAATTAGAATTTACATTATTCAAACTTCTTGCTGAAATGTGTGGAACCTTCTGAATAATTCAGTTTGCTATGGGGGAGATTATTTGATTAAGTCCAAAGATAGCGACGTGTGATTAACGTATGAATACGTGATGTTATTTTTAATATTTGTTCTGTAATTGAAACGCTGTGGTGTATTCTGGTGAGAAGTAAAATAACGTAACCTGGGTTTTTTCTATTGCGTTAATAAAACCTGTCTGTGTGGGGTATTAATGTAACGTTATCGATAGGTTTCTTATTCATTTTCTTTGATTGTTTCAGCAAGAAGGAGTACTTATGTTTCTGCATGAAAATTCAACAATTTTCATTCGAAATTGATGCTGTGGTTTGCCGTGAAAGCGTTACAGTAGGACAGACAGACTTTCTGATTTATCAAATTAGCTTCAATCTAATTTTAAATTAAATATTTAAAATAAAACAGGGATAATTCAACTTTCTTCTAGTAAAATTATTTAATTATTTTGAATTTCATATATTAAAACATGCAATATCTTTCCCTTTTTGAAAACCATTTAAAAAATATTTATAAAATTAGCCTTCACCGAATAAATACACGAATAAATCCAATATCTATTCTGAACTTGTTAAGTGTAACAGCTCTATTGTGAGGCTTCGCATTGTTTTGTAACACATTGTTACAGTTCCGTCTGTTTGTTAATACTTTATCCATTGGGAAGTGAATTTATTTATTTTCCCGTGAACAAAATGTTTTTCGGGTGAATAGAACAAATAAGGGAAGGCAACGTGTGATGAGACTAATTAATATTATAATAGTAATGATTTTAAGGGTTTATTAAAACAATCTTAAGTATATTCGACGACGCGGTTGGCACAGTAGTAAAGCAACTGCCTACTGAGCCGACGGTCCCGGGTTCGATCCCCGGTCAGGGCAAATATTTGTGTGATGAACTCAATTATTTGTTCTTGGGTCTGGGTGTTATTATCTATATATGTATTTAAAATATTATATTTATCGTCGCCTAGTACCCACAACACAAGCCTTTGAGCTTACTGTGGGGCTAGGTCGATTTGTGTAATAATGTCCTATAATATTTATTTATTATTTATTTATTTATATTCATTTTGTTACGAAATAAAATACCAAAATTGATAATAATATAGGATTTAATTTGCCTGTATTCATATATTTAACACTACAAAAAAGTCCTTGAATCTAGATCCAGCAAATTCATCTATAATACATTTAAAACTCTTATTTATTTGATTAAAATAAAGTAATCGTTTATTTGTATTATCAAAAGATTTACTCTACAACATTCCCGCTTTTTCTCTTGTTTTCGTTATAAAAGAAAGTAAAAGTTACAAACTGAAGACATGTTGTATAATATAATATATAATTATTGTTGTACTTAATTAATTTTTACATTGACATTATATTTTAATTTAACATCAGCTATTTTAAAAGTTTACGAAACGAAAACAAAACTTTTCTTAAAAACCGCTGCAAACATTAATTAAAACGGCGAAATAACAATTAGATTTGGCAACATTATGAATCGAAAGGGGAAATTAAAAAAGTTCATAGCGCTGTAAACACTTGATTGAAAGTTCGACACGGATTGTAAAAGTGTGGTTTACCGTGATCTGAACAAATTTACAACGAGGTTTTCATTATCTGTACTTATAATTTTATACTATAAAGTATAGTTAAATTATCTGCAACTTACGAAGTTACTAGATTTTGGTCCGCGGCTTCGCCCGCGTTTTCAAAGAAAAAGCAGCATTGTTCCCGTGGAATTTCCGGGATAAAAAGTAGCTTATGTCTTATTCTGTGTCTTCAGCTACCTACCTACCAAATTGAATTGTATTCGGTTCAGTAGTATTTACGAGCAAGAGTAGCAAACATCCATCGATCTCATCATCTCACAATATTTCTCATTTATAATATTAGTAGGATAGGGTAGTGGGATTGTATTGACACCGAACCTTGATAAGTGTACAAACCTGGAATTAAATCTATCCGTTTAAAGTGGACAAAATTGACTCGGTTACATACAAACATACAGGTAAAGCTAGTAAAAGCGTGTTATAAAACTGATATTTGTTTGTGCTTATCTCAAAAACTCCTGTGTAGTATTTATTTTGTTAAGGTACGAAATATTACGTTGTATATTTTAAGTCTACTGTTAAATTCTAATAATAAAGTCTCAAAATCTAAATAAATTATTCTACATTAATTCCGATTGTAATGCTAATGTCCACCGCTATAAGGAGAAATGAGTTATTGTGTACATTTTCCTGCATTTATAAATTACAGTCATCTAAAGGGGAAAATGTAGTAAAAATAGAGATAATAATAATTGCCTTTTTTGATGAAATTCTGCTCTCACAACAGCATATTACTGAACATCGTCTGTTTTGATTTATAAAGAAATTATATTAATGTTATCAAAAGCCAACACATGGCCAACACATTTTCTATTCTTTAAAAAAATTTCAACCGGCAACACAGAAAAAGGAGATAATATTTCCGCAAATTGTTCGCATAATTATTGACCAGTTATGTCAAAAAGTATGTAATATACTTCTCGACAATACAAACATCTAAGTTCAAGGCCTATACAGACCCCATAAAAACCTAAATCTCCATTCACAACCCCCATTTACATTCATTGCTTCCGTAATGTCATAGTATAAAGAGAACAAGTAGGCTGACTCCCGGCGTTTATGAGCGTACGGTACTTGGGAGGCGCAGGATTGTCACTTGTCACGTTGATATTTTAAATAATTGTATAAACAAACACCGACTGCTCACAGCAATGGCACGACCCTCACGAGAACGGTCCATGAAAAGGAACCGAGCGGCGTTGTGTGCGTGCGTCAAGCTTGCGTGCGTACATGAACGGGGGGCGTGGACAAGTACTCCTCTCGTTCGAAGATAACTTACCTACTTGTTCTCTTTATACTATGGTTGTAATGTACAACATTCATTATGTATGTATGTATGTATACGTATTACCGCTGACCACCCATGAATATGTATGTACAATACACTGATTTTTATTTAGATAATGTAAGATGTTTCGAGGAATGAATGCCAGAAATATGATAAGAGATGACATATTTACGGAGGAAATTAGATATTTCTGCTGGGGCATTTGTTTCTGTTTCTTTCAGTCTGTTAATTACGTTAGTTTTGGTATTAATGCTGCTTCTAAAAATATCTCCTAAAATTCGAACAACGTTACATAGTAGAAAAGAATAGTAATTTCTTCTGGGTATCACTAATGGGTAATTACTATTCTTGATTTAAAGAACGTATCAAATAATTATTTAAAAGAACTAAAAATATATTTAAATTTGAGCGTACTACTACGATTATGTTAGTATTACTACGATTATGCCAGTACATAGAGCTGCTATAGTGAAAATAATTTATCTACAGAAAGAACGTGCCACACATGAGATATGTATAAGGTAGTTTCTTTCCAAATGTCAAAATCATTTCTTGTTCATCCATACGTATATTATAAATGCGAAAGTAACTCTGTCTGTCTGTCTGTTACTCAATCACGCCTAAACTACCGAACCAATTTGCATGAAATTTGGTATGGAGATATTTTGATACCCGAGAAAGGACATAGGCTATCTTTTATTGCGAAATATGTACCACGGGCGAAGCCGGGGCGGACCTCTAGTATTTAATAAATAAAAACCGGTTACTCTACCTACCTACTAAAACAGGTAGGTACCTGCAGCAGGGGCAATATTGGAATTGGACCCTTAATTGGCTCCTTAATTGTGATGTGTATAGGCAAACAGGGGCAATTTAGAGATCAACTGAACTATGTTTCAACCACCGACCAACCGAGATTGTACCAATATCGCCCCTGCAGCAGGTACGTGAGTAGCCGGCATTAGGGCCAATCTAAATCAACATTTTATTAAATATCGCTAAAATATTGTTTTCAGTAAACAAAAAGATGAATTATTATCATTATCGTCTCCAATCACGAGACACAACTCCCGAGTAGAGCAACAAGACCAATAAAGACAACTTTTCTTCCTGCCCTATTTTCTTAATACAACTTAGTGGAGCACGCGACCGCTACCAGACTTTACACCAACGCTTTGACTATATTGAGACATTTATAGCATACGATTTTTATACTGTGATTTTGTTTTACTGTATAGTGTAGTTAGTTTCATATATCAATACTAATATTTATAGTATACACTATCTACTACTTATAAGGCTGAAAAGATTGTTCATTTGGTTTAACAGTTGGCTCAATCTCTGCAACTAGGTATTTTTTTTATGTGTTAGTATATATAGCTTATCATCACGCTACAATACAACTTATAGGAGCGGAGCATCGGCGAAAAATGTTGCAAAACTGGTAAATATTGTTTATGTGAGCAGTACTTGAGAGTTAGCTAGAATAAATGACAATTTGTTTATAAATATTGTACACAAATGTAGAGAATTTGATATAAAAACATATTATGTTTTCTACTAATAAGACTCATATTATGTTGATGGAGTACTTATGCACTTTATACAGGATAGGATACTTGAATGCGTCATATTTTAAGCATCCGACATATCGTTATCGTGTCGTGACTCGTGAACTATAAACAGGCCAACGTAACAGTACCCTTGAGTGGTTGAACAACGTACTGCGGTATTCGCAAGTAATCCAGTTTATAAGATACCTAGGATTAGGAGAATAAGTTGAGGGTTCACGGCCTTTCGTGCATAACCATTTTACTTCTTGTTTGTTCAGTGATAACTTCATAACCGTTTCGACATGTTTGATTAAATTACTTTGTGATTTTTTTTATCTGTGTCGCGCATGTTTATATACGTCTGTAAAGTACAGACGGACAGAAAAGTCCTGAGTCACTTTAATTTCTTATGAACATTTATTAAGTAAGTTCTAATTATCTTGTTTTCATAAAATATACATACCCCGAAGAAGGATGTAACAATTAACGTTATAGGACGTCACGTAAGATGTCCAAATTTCTAAAGTTCGAAATCCGTATAAAATACAGTGAACCAAAGCTATTTAGGCATCTATCTATGCCGTTTATGTCTTCACCGTACGAAGGTCGATAAACATATGGCATGATAGTCTTTTAACGTGTGGACATCCCTCAACTACACACAATATTAGCAATTCTTTATTTAGTAAATAGGAAGAATTTAGACATCTTTGAATACAGTGGAACAACTTAATATGTACTATGATTTTACATGAAAGTTCTCTACTAACATAATACACAGCTATTAAGTACAGATAACACACACTTTGATAACAAAAACATAATTATTATCTACACTTAGGAATAACGAAGTCTTCTGTTGAAGCAATATTTGAATCGGTTCAGTAGTTTTTGTGTTTATTCAATTTCCTTTTTTATAAAAGATCTTATATGAGACCAATTCAATATAGCGCCCTCTGGAGAGCATAATTTTACTATTTATTTCGAAAACAATTTTTGGGTGTATGTGCATACATACACCCAAAAATTGTTTTACTTTCTGTCCTTCCAAATCTTTACACATCGTATTAACAACTTCACCATAAAACTTAACAACTATCACACACGACCAAAACACGAGTCATTTGACCAAATAATAATAAATCCAAACAATATAAAGGAAAAATGATTCTGGGCTTGAATAGCATCAGTAAATAATACTCGAATAGTTATTGACATAGCGGGAGTAAGATATTACTGGAGGGCAAATATTTATGTCGTTCTCGATACAAATCAGAAGATAAAGCCTAGTACAATTTATTTGCTAGCGCTGTTGCCTCTTCATTTCGGGATTCGTCTTGTATGAGATTACTATTTATAACTAGTGTTCTGTGTTCGTTTGCTAGCGATTTTGTTGGTGGAATTTTTAGGTTAGGTCGTTTGCGATGAAATAAACATTAGATGAGCATGTGAAAAAAGCTTCTTGATCGGTTTATTTGTTCGTCGTCGTCGTCGTCGTTTCAGCCGTGGGACGTCCACTGCTGGACAAAGGCCTCCCTCAGGGTTTTCCACCACGACGGTCACCGGCGGCCTGCATCCAGCGGCTCCCTGCCACTCGGACCAGGTCGTCTGTCCATCTTGTGGGTGGTCGTCCCACGCTTCGTCGCCCAGTACGTGGTTATTTATTTGTTGCAAGAAATAAATAAAAAATATGAACCTTCATTTCACCCCCTTTCCCCACTTGCGTGCGTTATCTAGAAACTTATAAAACCTTGAAAGTGGCATAAGAAGCTGATGAAGAAGAAATAAGGCAAAAAGCTTGTTGATTGAAACCTATCTCGCCCAGTCAAGTCACGTTTAGCATATAATTAATTTAAGATATGTAAAATTAAAGTAAATAAAGTGTTTAATCAATAGTTGTTTTTTTTTACCTACCGATACTTAATCACTTATGTGACGCAAAGAAATCCAGATCTTAATATATATAAATCTCGTGTCACAATGTTTGTCCTCAATGGACTCCTAATCTACTTAACCGATTATAATAAAATTCGCACACCATGTGCAGTTCGATCCAACTTGAGAGATAGGATAGTTTAAACATGTAGGTACCACGGGCGAAGCCAGGGGGAACGGTAGTAATATTATAAAAGTGTACCACTAAACTTTTTTGGAAACTAATATTATGTTCAAAAAGCTTCCTAAGTTCCTAGTAATCGATTTAGTCTTATCAGTACAATAACACAAATAAAAACAGCTTAACCGTAGAATAATAATTACTTAATTATTACGCTAAAACTCACCTTAATAACAAAGAAACAGAATACACAATCGAATGAATAATTACATGCTATCTTGTTTCAACGGCTATTCAGTTGAAAGCACTATCTTAAAATGTGGAACAATTTTATTTTTTATTTTCACGAATACCGACACTGCAGCTATATAACAATAGAGCTTTTACAATAATTACGTGAAAATGCTCGACTATATTAGCGCGGGAATGTGTTGTTCATAAATACTTTTTTAAATTTTGTTTCATACTCGACCCAGATACCTAGTGTTTTGGTTGTGTTTGTCAGTGTGATGTTCTTTTGGATGTTGGAATTGTGGATGAGATATTGAATATTTTATGTTGAAGCTAATTTATTGATGTACCTACGCATAAAACGTGTAAATATTAAAAAACATTAATTATAAATTAAGGTGATTGATATTCTTGTACTTACAACTTGTAATATCTATGCGGGGTATTTATATTTTTATGAGGGTATTTTCGACACATAAATTTAAGTTTTGCATTTTAAGACGAAACAGAAAGACATCTTAATTAGATCAAGGTAAGTATTTTTTTATTAACAATATACTAATCTCACATAGCAATAAAACATATAAATGCTTAAAATCACAAACGTTCGTACAATTAATGGCGCGAAAAACATTCCAAGAAATTCACATCTCGAAACTCTTAAAAGGGTGCTCATAATTATACGCGATTCTGGCAACACTGCTGAGGTATAATTTATAACGCGTAACTTCAAGACTTCCCATCGAGGAAAGCTTTTAACAAAACAAAAGGAACGTAATTTATGTACGCTACAATACATTAGATGGAATCGAGTTTGCGCCTTTTAAAAGATTTTTTGTGCGCGCAACACTGCTAACCTCTTTTGTTGAGGATATAAATAATTTTATTAGTCTGTGAATGATGTAGCATGTGGGTTATATTAGCGAGATTCGTGCTTCGTTTTTATTAAGTTACTTTTTATATTAGCACTAGGTTTCCGCCCGCGTCTTCGCCCGCGCAGTCAAAGAAAAACCCGCATAGTTCCCGTTCCCGTGGGATTTCCGGGATTGCGTCATTTTCCCGGGAAAGAAGCCTATGTCCTTTCTCGGGTATCAAAATATCTCCATACCAAATTTCATGAAAATTGGTTCAGTAGTTTAGGCGTGATTGAGTAACAGACAGACAGACAGAGTTACTTTCGCATTTATAATATTAGTATGGATTTATGAGAAATATATTATCTGTGAGAATCATAGATAATAATCAAATACAGCTGCCGTTAGTTATTTGAAAAGTTTTCTTATTTAATAAAAGAAAAAAACCTGATATAAAAATAATAAATATAAACCTGTTGCCTCTACTATAATCTGTCCCCAATAATTTTTATTTGCATACAGTAACTATTAAGAAATTTAAATATAAATTAAATATTATCATTTCTTTCTAAACATAATATATTTATATTTCTTAATTTTAACTTTTGTACGCGTGTTAAACGCTTAGCCTAAATTTAATAAGATAATACAAAATGTAACAAATTATTTCATTGAGGCTTAATTTTTCTCACTGAGGCAGTAAATAGAAGTCATAAAATATAATATAAAGCACAAATATAAAGAGTCCCCTTGACACAGTAATTATATCCGAAAAAGCATTCATCAAAAGCATCATAAAACCGGGATTTGCCATCTCATTAAAATATTTAAATATTATAAAAAAGGTAAAATGTTTATCTTCACCACCTAATTCAAACAACCATTTATTTTGTTGGATGCGTTAAATATTAAACGTTAAAAATGTAAGAAATTTCTGGAAATAAATTGATATTTTACCAGTTATTACTAATGAAGAATGGATGAATATATGATAGTATGTTTGTTTGTTGCTCTTTCATGCGAAAACCATCGACGGATTTTGATGAAACTTTACAGTAATATATGGGTAATACATTATATTGAAGCTCATTTTTCCCACATTATCGAGGGTAAAACCGCGCGGCACAACTAGTAAGTAGATAATTCATAGTCCCGATAATAAAACATGGTTATTCTAACTAGCTGATGCCGTGTAAACTCTGTCTTAACATGCCCAAAAAAAATAAACATTTATTACAAAAACATTCATATTTATCCACACCTTTCGTCATAACCATCGATACCCATCCAAAGTTTATTTCGGAAGATATTTTATAAGGAACTTTATTATATTATGTCACGCAACAAGCGAGGTCTTCCCTTATTAAGCAAATTCTTTCTTTATATTACCGAATAAAGGTACAGAAAAACACTTGGAATTTTTCAAATCACCGTTTAACTTCCACAAGAGATGTCTTCAAATTCTTTAGTATTTAACTATTCATTCCTTTTTAATTTGAAGGTACGTTTTTAAATGCAAAATATGTTAAGAAGCTCTTTATAAATACTTCAAGGAAATTAAATTTAAATCACTATAAGAAACCGTATTTTGACCATTATTTAGCAGCATCTTTTTTGCTATTTAATTACCAATTTTGCTGTTACCTTTTTTAATACCGAAATTCACACAAATAATGGTGGATTCTGAAGAAATAACGAGAGATGAATCTTCATCTTATTCAAAATAATGAATTGAAGAAGATTCAACCTAAAGACGCTAATAAAATTAAAGAAGAACCTTGGCAAAAGAAAAGGATAAAAAAAATACTGAAATTGTATGAGAATCCAACCTTAAAATAAAAACGATTTATACTTTGAAAGAATAAAGAAACCGCACAACATAACCATTCAGGCTGAAGCTTATTTTGCGTAAATCGCTTTAAAATTGCTAAGAAGCTCAAAGATTAAGAGGAAATTTTCATCCCATCTTATGTCTTGAATGGCTCATTACGAAACAATTTTGAGGGCGACAAACATTTAACCGTATATAATATACAATAACGGTATTGTCATTATATCAGATTGTAAAGATGTTCTTGAAAATTTGCTGAATCCTGTGCCGCTTAAACCGCTTTTGAATTCCAATAGGCGCTGGTTATCAGCAATCTTCGAGTTCACAGACAACAAAATGATTCGTGATAACAATACATATATTTTTAATGCAATGATTTAGTACGTTAAATCGATCATTTCGTGTTCGTGCTTGATGAGCAATGTTGTTCATTAAAATAATATATTGCGGACTATCTTTCCGCCCGCGGCTTCGCTTGCGTTTGCTTCGTTATTGCGTGACAGAAAAATATACATGTCCTCGCTATATTTCACTTGCATCAAGTTTTGTTTTCTTGAAAAAATATAGCCCATATCCGTTATAGACTATCTGTGTTCAAAATTTCTTCAAAATTTGATTTAGTGGTTGGTACAGAGTAGGTAACCTTCGCAAGTAGGAATAGACAAATCCTTTGCATTGAGATATTGTATAATATGTAATATGTATCTTAAAAGAAAATTCAAAGTCAAGGGAGTGCAAGCTGAGTCAGGAGCGAAGGGCTAGTTTTGTTATAAATTCAAAACTTTTACAATAAGATTTGTAATGTTAATCCAACGAGTTCCTTACAAGCAATAGACGCGACATAAAACGTACACTGAATTTTATTCTCATAAAATAAAAACGCTACTCTGCGACCTTAGGTTTAAGGAATTTGAACCTTAAGTGCCATCCGGCATGAAACGGCAAAATGTTTGGAACACGCAAACGACGGGAGATAAGTCGATGACTTTTCTAATATGGTCATAAAGCTCATTTTTGAAGTTAAGTGCTTCCCGTCGCAGGACTACCGGCTTGAGATGGAGGTAACAAAAAGAAATAGACCTCAGGGACTCTTTATTTTTAATGGTATGAATACACGGTGATTCTTGGAAAATATGGGAAATGACAGTGTAGATAACGCACTCTTTTATGGTCTCCATACAATTCATGAAATCCTTATATGAATGTTTAAATATT
>CAJQZN010017232.1:0-16806 GCA_907164685.1 Colias eurytheme | reverse complement strand
ATGTCTGCCCGAATTTATTATAAGAACCACGAGTATTTTCACTAATCTTAAAAAATAAGATTAAGGAAAGGTCATGATAATATTATGAAGTGAATATAGCAATAAAATATACTTTCTGTTTGATTTTTAAGCAGTCATTAACGAATAATCACAATTACTGCACAGTTACTACGAAATAACGTAACCATTTTCTCTTTTAATTAAAGTTATTTTAATGTCTGTTGTTAATTTATGGGAATTACTGAACGGATTGTGTATTTAAAATTCAAAATTCTACATTCAAATAATGTATGATATTGAGATATTGTAATAATTATCAGATTAACTAAACTTCCATTTATGTGTTACAAATTAACGATTTCTTTCTCTAATATATAATTAATTTACATTATATTAAGTTAATAAATTTAAAAAACCTATTAATCATACAAAATTTCCATTATTACACGCTACTCTTACTAGGAGAATATAATATCAAAATAAAATACCCTACGGTGAAAAATTCACTTATAAAATAAGTATGAGAAATGAAAATACGTCCTTCGAGGGATGACACTTCACCACGAGACTTCAACAAGAAATTCTACATTAAATTTGTGACGTGACTTTGCCTAAAATTGAGAGATTATTATCAATATCATAATATTTAACAACATCTCATTGAATTCTGGTTTTTAAAAAATTATACCAAAACTTACGTTTATTCATGGAATTTTCACCTGTAGATGAACTCGCTGACAAAACGTAAAAGTATTTCTATAGCTCATAATAATATGTTATTCTGTAAAGTTTTATTCAAAACCATCCAGTAGTTTTTTCGTGAAAGCGGTGAAAGAGTAACAAACATACATCCATTCATCCTCACAAGCATTTATAAAATAAGTAGTCATTGAAGTTAGCCGTTCAGTGAAAACAAAAGTCATGTTAAATAGTTGATATTTTATCAATATTGGTCTAAGACGCTACAGTGGTTTATAGCTAGTGGCGCCCTCTGTTCTTTATGCGATATAAATCAGTGGTCGGACAGGGGATACAAGATATTCGGCACTTAACTATAAGTAATAGTGTATAATAATATTATATTTATAGGTAAATAGTGAAGAAGACAAGGAACGATCCAAGCTGTATATTCATGTGACTTTTTATTTAACACATTTTTAAAAGTAGGTATAAAGTCCTGGTATTTCTGTGCATAATGACAAATTTCATGTTATTTGCTTAATTTAACTCATCGAGATATATGTACATTTTACTTGATTTTCTTCATCTGAGCTTACGGACTCTTAATATAACAATAATTGTTGGATAGGTGGTTAGTTACTACATTTTTTGCTCTATTTAGATTAATGTGTGAGTTAAAACTTAAACGACAATTAACAATGTATCAAAAAATGTATTGAATAGGCAGGCAGTCAGAAACATTGTCAAGTACCTATTGCCTACAAATCAGACGTGTTGTATGTACGATTATCTTAATACTATTATAAAGGCGAAAGTTTGTAAGGATGTATGGATGTATGGATGTATGGATGTATGGATGTTTGTTACTCTTTCACGTAAAAACTACTGAACCGATTACAATGAAATTTAGCACACATATAGAGGGTAACTTGGATTAACACATAGGATAGTTTTTATCCCGGAAATCCCGCGGGAACGGGAACTATGCGGGTTTTCCTTTGCAAACGCGGGCGAAGCCGCGGGCGGAAATCTAGTATTGTATAAAAACAAAAAAAAGACGAAAACAATCATAGACTGAAATGCTATACGCGTGATTAATAAATATATTTAATTTCAACACAGGTTCAACTGTTTTATTTATCACCAATGCCCCTTGCTTTATAAAACAACATGGAAACTATTTACGCAGGCACACAATGGACAGAGACAGACGACTGTCAGCCAGGCCAATGAATCTCACCAGAATTTGTCTGGACATTTTGGAAGTAATCGGTTAGTAGCAGGCCCTGACCACGCTGTTTCGTGTACGACATATTTCACTCAGATTCCGAAGTAAACTGAGATAACGTCAGCATTTATCTTTTGTCCATAGTTTAATCGGCAATTAATTTTTGGATGCATTTTTTGGTATAAAGGTTGGGGGAGGTCCTTCATAAAATCATTGTATTAATTATGTAAATTATTCATTGATTTATTTCAAAATCATATCTATGATAAAACTGTTTCATTGTGTAGCTAAAAATTGGTAAGTAAAATATATAACTGTTTGGTACCTATAATAAATATCCATAATATTGTAAACCAAAAGTTTCGGATCTTGATAAAATTATCACTTGTCGAGATGAAAAGCTTGTAAATTTTAATGAAAACACTTTCAAAATAGCACAAGAGAGCTTACAAACAACTACAGCTTTATTGTAGGTACTAAACTTTTTCTTTTAAATTTAGTAACCATAAGTATGTACGTAATTCATTTACGACTCACTTATAGGAACCCAATACTGAATACAGAAACTTTCCCATTATTTAAAACAGTTGAAAATTCGATTGCAGTAAATCCCAACTCCCAGTGTCACTAAAGTGAAGTTTTAATTCGTTAATTTTTACCCGAAACTTTCACACGCCCATATACCTACTCAGTTTCAGAAGTGTCTGTTTAATTGAGAAATAATATATTTCTATACTCTTTGTATTGAAACTTTATTGTAAATGATTTCAGACGCCTTTTTCAATTTGTAGACTTGCAATAAAATGTCTTTGTTTTCTTTAAATTCTTATTAGGATTAAACGGAGTGGTTTTTCATGTCTTTATAGGTCGATTGTAAAATGTTATAAATTTACTAACAAGTAGCTAAATATCATTATAATTTTAGCTGTAGGTTTGGTAGATAACGAACAGAAAAGGAGAGATAATTATAGAAAACAGGAATGGATCTATTGGATTGCACTTTTATATGCATATGCTCTAGTTTTCAATAAACTATTTTCAAAGGCAGATTGACGCTTCGGATTACGTAAATATATATGACGAAAACATAAAAATTCATACGCAAATCATAAAAAGCAAAGAACCGATCACAGTTCGTTTGTTATCGACGATTTATGGAGTGTCATATTGCGGCGTGTAGATCAACTACGCCGACAGTTTAGCTAAATTTGATTTATTCGCTGATTTCTCCAATGAAATGGAACGACAACGATTATATTATAGGCCATTGCAGATGTTGATATGTAGGTATATCGTGAAAAAACCGGTTGAATGTGAGTCAAACGCTATATGCGTTTGACGTACAATAATTTTAAAATTGTCTATGCGTGAATTGTTTGATTATCATGATTTATATCGCGCGTAAAATAATATAGAGATATCAATGGAATTCTGAAATTACTGTTTGGTAGACAAAGTAAGTATTAACTGATATCGAAAATAGACAAAACTAGGTACTAATAATATCCCTAATATCCTTAGATCATTAAGTAATGGATGGAGCACGCTGGCAAATGTTCTAACTAAACTTTCTGCCGATTTTGGTGCGGGGAGGGTAACTCACACTTTGAAAAACAATCACACATTCACAAAAATAATTTGTGTCTTTACAAACTCAAACTAATACAAAATTGGCAGACTAGCATGTTTTTGCACACATACATCGATTACACAGAAAAATCTCTGTACATATACGTAATAATACAATCGCTCTAAAGGGATGTAACCATATCGATATTACAAAAATAATAATTTTGTTGAAATTAGATATAACATTAATATTATATTCATAAAAAATACTACATAGGTCATTTGTAACGTTTTCATCATTATTATATGCATACGAAAAAACAATAAAACGCCATTTTATTTGTATTTGAATATGTATTTATTCAACACATCACATATTATATTCAATAAAATAAATATCGGTACAGAAATTTTTATTGAAGTGAAAACTTCTTTAGCGGCGTTGGGTATAAAATCTTAAATTCGCGTCAGGACACGTGACCTGATCGAAAAAGCGTAAGACGGATGGATATCAAACATGCTCAACGTTAATAATCAAGTTTTCACTTCTCCCGGCACTCCCGGAGTGCAACCCGTCTTTTTTTATTTCTGTACCGAGGTGTCGCTACAGATATAATAAAAATTGTAATTCGATTTTTTGTAAATCTGAAATATACGCAATATTAATACATACATATAAACAAATTACATAATAGAAAGGTTACAAGATTAACATTCCAAAAATCGGCTAAGTGCGAGTCGGACTCGCGCACGAAGGGTTCCGTACGATTAAAATGTTCTGCCAGTTAAAGTAGCCGAGCGTAAATTTTAATAAATATATACAAGATTTACAAAATAAACATTATACTCCTTTTTATGCAGTTTACACAACTGCATAAAAAGGAGTATAATGTTTATTTAAATTGTAATATAATAAAGATTAATTCTCATCTCATTTCAAATTATTTATTATACTTAGAAAAATATTTTTTTATCGACGTTCAAGTTAAAAGCAGTCCGTCACTAAGAAAGTCGTAAAAATTTACGACCTTTTAAGCGACGAGTTTTTAAATTCAACTCTATCACTAAGTTCATAAAGATTAAATTTGAATTTCTCTTCAAGATAGTCTCGCTACATCAGTTTATAGTCTCGTGGGGAGTGCGGTTCAATATCGCGTTCTAAATTCAACTTTATCGCTTAGTTCATAAAGATTAAATTTGTATATTTTTCTTCAAGTTAGTCTCGCTACATCGCTTTATAGTCTCGTGGGGAATGCGGTTCAATATCGCGTTTTAAATTCAACTTTATCTCTTAGTTCATAAAGATTAAATTTGTATATTTTCTTTCCATGATAGTCTCGTGAAGCCGCATCAATGATCGAGTAAACACATGACTCGATTATTTGTCTTGATCATATCGCTAAACGATAAATCGACGATTATTAGAAATTGCATTTAGGCGCTGACTCCACGAGCGAGAGAATCGCGGCGATATTATCGTCGTGCCACGTATTTCTATACACTCTCTATGGAACCGTCTCCACACGGCGATATTATCGCCGCGATAGGACGAGTGGCAATGAGCGTGCGAAACGTCATTACATCGTCGCTAGCCCACCGCGACTAGCAGCAGGCTAGCGACGAGCGCG
Organism: Colias eurytheme; assembly: GCA_907164685.1. NCBI lineage: Eukaryota > Metazoa > Arthropoda > Insecta > Lepidoptera > Pieridae > Colias > Colias eurytheme. The sequence continues at coordinate 11,700 of CAJQZN010017232.1, read as the reverse complement.
CGGCGGGTCCGCTGTCAAACGCAGCGTCATTTCAGCGTTGCCTCTGGTCTTCTCGTAGTTCTCTTCAAGGAAACGTGACGATATCGTTACGAGTCGCCACGGAAACGCTGCGATTCCGTTACGACTCGTGACGATACGCGGCGGAATTATCGCTCGTTCGTGGAGATTATCCGACGATATAAGGGCGGACTCGTCGCGATTCTCTCGCTCGTGGAGTCAGCGCCTTAATTAGAAATGTACGTTAAAAAAATAAAAAAATATACACAAATGAAAGGTTATTCCATCTTTTTTAATATTCGACATGTTTGAATTGCTTCTGCAAGACATGACAGTGCAAAACGGCATTTTTAGCGGAGCACTCGCAGACGTCCTTTCGATGTTTTACGAATACGCAGAGTGTTCGTAATCGATTACGCAAGTAGTTTTTATGAAAGCATAAGATTTTTCGATTCGAATAATCTTATACCTCGGCAAAAGGGGAAACGCCTGCGTGTGTTATCCATTACTTAATGATCTAAGCTAATATCCCATAAGCAATGCGGCATGAACCTTCACAAATAGGTTAAACCGAAACCTCAAACTATGAAAAAACGATACGAGTTTATTATAATAACTAAAAATATAAAAATGTAGCAAAAATTATTCGTTAGGTATATTTTAAGCATGACCGTTCTTAAATATCTATAAATTTAATCTGAGGGCAATAAAAGAACCAAAAATAATATACAATTTTATAAAAAATATTATTTTTCCAGTCTAGACTAATCATATTTTATTAATCATTCAAATATGATAATCCTCTTAAAATTGATTATTTTATTATGTTTTCGAGGCTGTATTAATTTTATTTCTAGATTGTATTTCTTTCATAAAATAAGTTGCCACATCTGCCGATTGAATTATCTTTGACAAAGTCATAAATCACATGTGCATCGAAGTTTAGAAATCACTGTTGTCTGCTGTTAATGACCATTTACGATATTTTATGAGTCGTAAAACCAACATAGTACATTAGTAGCTTATAGTAGAGTTTTCCAATAAAATCTGATTATTAAGGTATTATTTTCTAATGTATATTAGATCAATTTATTGTAGCGCTAAGGATAATATTTTTGTCATTTTGATATTATTATATGTCTCGAAAAAATCCTGAATAAGAGCAGATGGACTTTGAGTAATGACGTCTCATTCGTAAAGCTGAACGCATATTGCGCTTCGAACAGAAAAAACTATAGAGCTGTAAGTATGTAAGTATGTGTATTTTTATAAGGTTCGTTTGTTTGAGACTTACTGATAAACTTACTCAACTTGTTGCTTAGAATTATTTTATCGATTGATATTATTTTTGTAATTTCCTTCACAAAGAAATAGGTATTGACATACATAAAGCAATAAGAAATAGATATATTTTCATTATTTATGATAACTATGTCAGTTGTTAAAACTTCAGCAAATTTTTTCAATTTATTTAGCAATAGTAGTTATAGTCGTATCTATACAGATACGACTCTATAGATTTATCTGTTCAATCACAAAATGTGTCAGCAGAATTTCTAAGCAACGTAAGCTATTTTCATTTTGATAAGTCATTCTATTATCAATCAATTAAGCTTTTGTCTTAGAAGGGCTTTTACTTTTATTGCCTTTTCTATAGAAAAGCTTTTGTATCGTAACGCCTCAATTTATAACAATTTAAAATTGAATTTGTTTTTATATTATTCAGAAAACAAATTATTGTACAACTAAGATACATTTTTTAAATTTCAGGAATATTTTAACTGTTTATGGTTTTTAAACATGTCCTACTATTTATATAATATTATGTCCGAAACATAGTAATTTGTAAGTAAATTTTATTAGAACTGTCTTTATCCACGATACTTTTTACACTAACTCATACCAATTAAACAAAAAATGCGAGTTTTAAACGCATCTCTCATGAGCATATGAAACCTCGATTTATTATGATACTACCATACTACTTCGACGATGTATCTAATTCATGTTCTCCTTTCATTTAATCGATCTTTCCTTCAAATCACATATATACCACTGCAGTGTTCACATTTGACGCAAAACATTTCCACGTAGCTATAAAGCCACTCCCAGTAATGCAACGGTAATGCTCCTTGCATAGAATGGTGAATTTTTCCAGTACTGCCTGTATTTTCTAGCTGAAGCTGACCTTATTAAATTTTCACGCCAAGTACAATCCGGGGTATCTGCGTCTCTGGAATGTGCATATCTTAAAGCTTTTAACAAAATATTTGTTTTATGTAAAACGAAGGATTTGTGCTATCGCGGTGACTCAGTTGTGGAAACTGGTTAGTTTTAATTTTTATTTAATTAAAAAAGTTGTGTGTTTTGTGGACTAAGCTTCTTGAGGTTTAGGAACTGTGTTAATCATTATATGTACATCTTAATATATATAAATCTCGTGTCACAATGTTTGTCCTCAATGGACTCCTAAACCACTTAGCCGATTATAATAAAATTCGTACACCATGTGCAGTGCGATCCAACTTGAGAGATAGGATAGTTTAAACATGTAGGTACCACGAGCGAAGCCGGGGCGGACCGCTAGTAATATCATAAAATAGATGAACAAAAATGATTTCTCTGTCACAAACTGACATAACTTTTGGTAAAGTTTTTAAATGCAATTACTTCTTCAAGGTATTATATAATATATCAAATATTTTAATATGTATCTACTTATATGATAGGTATGTTATATGTTAAAAATCAACCAAATATTTTTTTTAGTTAAGTAATGAATGTAGGCATGTGTAAAATTATAAAATAACGTCTATATTACCTATAAATACGCTTTTTCAAATTAAAAACAAATTGGACACTTTGAATGAACAAAACTTTTTAACAAGTGGTCTGAAGAAACTTCCACCTTTTATACCTAAACCCTTCAATTTTCACTTGAATTGACAAAATGAAAATTTAAAGAGATCCTTTGATGTCGATAACTTTACAATGACTGAATATCTGAAATAAATTAAATTGCGAACTTTGGCGCGCTTTTCTTCATTATGAAATAGGGTTATTAAACATAATTAGTTTGGAATAATTTGTATTTAGAACACCTTATTAATTTTATTACATGGTGATATATTTTGTAATGTAAAATGGTAATTGCGCGAATCGTTTCGACGTTTTAATCCCAATGTGGAAAAATGATAGCAATATAATGATGATAATTAATTGAATACCTTTTACTACAGGCACACTATAGGCTACCATGAAGTCTTATAGCAATATTAGTTCCAGGTATTTGAAAGTGATAGCCATGGGACTATAAAAAAAGACGGACGCCGCCGTTTTACGAACAAACAAAGTGAAGCTACCATAGTAAGCTAGCCATCGTGTAAATACAATGAACACTCAATCATTCATTCACAGAGTACACATAAAATGTAGAACAAATTAAAATATAAAAGTACTAAAATTTGGGATAATTTCACTGCATCTGGCAATCAATCTGGCACACACACATGGATGTGTCGCCGCCATTACTAGGTTTCACTCAATGTTTAGGCCATATTCCGTCCGTATTTTTTTTTAGGTCCATGGCTATCACTTTCAAATACTTGGAACTAATATTGCTATAAGACTTCATGGTAGCCTATAGTGTGCCTGTAGCACGCCTGTAGTAATAGGTATTCAATTAATTATCAACCACGTACCGCGCATGTAATTACGCTCCTGTACGAAACTTCGGCCGATTCGAACTTTCTTATTGTCTTCCGCAATTTGACTTTATACAATTTGTAGCAATGAATTTGATCTGCTCAAACTTTGTAATCACGTGTTAAGATTAAAGCGTTTCATTCATTACAACCTATTCAATACTAAATACTTTGTTACGTAAGTTACTGAACATTTTAAAATGGTATGTAATAATTTGTTTAGTATCTACCTACTTAATGTTTTATGCGTTTAGTCAACATTGCATCATAGAATACTATGATTTATGTGTCAATTAGCACTTGAAATAATAAACATAGGAATGGTAAATAACAATATTAAGCAAATATCAAAGCCGCGAGCGAATGAGAATATTGTATCAAGACCAAGACAGTATAGATGCTGCGGGTGTAAGTTTGGTCTAAAGTACTTTATTTCGCCCTCAGTTTCAATATGATGCTGACTGCTGTTTAAATAAGAAAAAAAAGTTAATCGTTAATTTATTCCGTTAAATACAGTAAATGCTAGCAGAATCACTTTAATTAGATATAGCAGCAACAAACAGACAGAAACGTGAACAAACTTTGCTATTTATAATATGGAGAAGGATTTCAAAAACTTTCAAAAGGTTCTATTTAATTAAAGCGGTAAGTGATATGAAATAGAATTTAATTTACCAAAAACCATTGTTTAACTCGACTGTAGCAAACACTGCTTAGATATAAACTTTAAACTTCAGTACCGTATTTACACATTGTCCTGGAGAATAATGAATTAGTTAAATTATTTATATGTTAATGTGTACTTAAAAATTATAATAGGTACTATAAAGTTCTTCTTAAACAGTATACGAAGAGAACCGGTACCTACTAGGGAAGCGCGTACCATCTAGGCCGCATCGCTTTCCATCAGGCGAGATTGTGGTCAAGCGCTTCCTGATCTAGAGTAAAAAAAATAAAAAAGCAAAGAAGTTCTTTCAGTATTTCTTATGTGAAAGAACAATTGATATGTATATCGTTAAATACACCCTTGGAAGTTTTCGGAAATAACTGGTATCCAAACGAAATGTTCAAAATTACTGCCTATTTTTACTGGACTATACTGATAACTGACCTAAAGTCATCGACCTAAAGTATAATCATAATATTCGAGAGTTAAAAATTCTCCAAGTCGATATGTAGCAGAAGCTTAAGGCTTCCCTGTGGACGGAATTAACAAATTAAACTAGGAATTAATTACAACTAGCGGCCTCCCGGACCCTCTTTATGGCGCCCTTCGTCTGTCTGCCTCAAGGTAACCCGCACTATAAAAATTTTGCAGTCAAACTTCGTGCCGTAAATTTTTGATGTTTTACTCCGCAAAGGGTTGGGACAGAGGACTTTTAAAGCGACTAACCGCTTGAATGTTGAGGAATTTTATGTTATCTTCCTAAAACAAGCTGTCGCTGCTTTATTTTAAGAGTTTTGGGTAGTGCTTTTTATTACGCTATTGTCATTCTGCAAAATTTAAGGGCTTGTTTTATAAATTTCAGTGTTATTTGAGTTGATGGAATAGACAATAAAACAAAATTTAAACAGCTACCTTTGAATAGAAAATAAGCAATTAAAATGTACAACGCAAAAAATAAAAAGCAGAAGTTTGGTGTGTTTTGGAGAACGGATACAGTTATCAGTATAAATATCTAGGCGCAAGAAATTGTTGATTATGAATTGGAATATAATTATACTATTGCTATTACCCTTTATTTATAAACCTATCTTAAATACTCAAGTGCTACTGAAAATACATATAATTTATAATGAACTCATCAATTAAAAAAGCCCAATCTAGACATAGTCCCAACCTTTAACGACCTTAAGTCATATTTACAACTAGCAGAGGTAATAAACTATCATTTCATTCAATGACCTTAAACCATCAAAGAGAGTAAGACTTCCAATTATACTAATCTGTATACCAAATATGTATCACACGCAAATATTATCATGCCTGGAAAATCCAATAAACTCGCTCTGTTTGTCTGACCGATATATTGACGGAGAACTATTGACTCGAATGGACTAAAATTTACTTCATTCTTGCATGATGATTTTAGATCAATTCAGGGAAAATTTATTATAATTTCGTTAGTTAATATTCTATTAACTATTAAAAAACAACGATAAGTATTTGCCTGGATTATGAATGATAAATATAGGGGAAAATAATTATTACGTCATGAAAATTGGACAGCTATTTAAGTCTTATTACTTTATCTTCCATTGAGAACCATACAATGGTTTTGAATGAAAATGGTTTGACTATAGATAGTCTTCAACTTAATTTTGATATTATTCTGATACTAATATCTGATATTATGTCACTAAAGCCTTGCATGACCAAATGTTTAAGTTAAGTTTCTCCTACACTTTTAAGTTTAAATTTGCACATATACAAAATATAAATGAATACACTAGGCGCTTTAAGAATATTACCATTGTGAACTTATTATGGTTATATTTTTTTTGTGATGCTCAATTCATAATTGTTAATTGAGGTTGAAAAAATATCATTATTTAAATAATTCTGATAAAATGTTAAGTATCTTTTTTATCGCAATTAATAATTACACATTAATTGCAAATTGTGACTGAGAAACTAAAAAATAAGAAATATAATATGTCGTTGTATGTGGTTTTATAAACTTTAATATTAGTTGTTCTCTTTTGGCACTCCCATGTATTTCGTACAATAGTATGAGTTTAATCTTCTTTTAAAAGTTGTTTCTATACTAGTAGATAATATTATAAAGCTGAAGAGTTGTTTGAACGCGCAAATCTCAGGAACTATTAGTCCGATTTGAAAAATTATTTTGGTGTTACATAGCTTATTAATTATTATTTTATCGAGGAAGGCTATAAGCTATATTACTACTGTAATAATTATATACTCTAAGGCTATATGTATAAAATCATCACGCTGCGCTAATACCAACAGGAGCGTAGCGATGCGGGTAAACCGCGGGGCACAGCTAGTAAATGACTATTTTCAATAATTACCGTCAAAACCTTTAGTTTAACGCAAGGTTTAACGCTTCGTCATTATTTTATTAGTTGAAGCTGTTAATATAAAATAATAAGCTATGTAACACCAAAATAATTTTTCAATTAAGCAAATAATTACGAATTTATTAAGTGAATGTAATAAAGGAAAGCTTTTGTTTCTGACAATCTTTGATGTCTTGAAATATTTCAATTAAATGTTAAAATAATTAAAGTTAGATTGTGCTGACTTCAATGACAAAATTATTTGAATTGCGATAATATATTAATAGGTATACATAGGTAATAAGTCAAATTATATACATACAGTATTGCAATATTACAACATACTAGCTGTGCCGGGGACAGCTAGAGATATTATAGTAATCTGAATTTAGATTTAATAATTCATTTAAATTCTTAGTTCTAATTTGATTAATTGTGTTTGTACGATTTTCGTAATTTTTCCATCAATATTTTAATTATTCAACGCCTACTTCTAGTTGCAAAAAAAAAAACATATTAAAGAAAAAAGTTTATCAAGGTTTTTAATAAGTTCCCTTTTTATATTATAAACACGGTTCGAGGATGAAATAATTGAGATAATGAAATGTAAATAAATTAATTTATTTGCTATATTTAAATACAAGGTTATCATACTATCCGAGCTTTTTAAACTGGTTATACATACAAGGGCTTTAATGTTTTTATTTTTCATTGTTCCATTGTGCCCACATGTTATAATATAATATATAATCACATCATATAATATAATTCATTTTATATTAAATAAAATATAATACTTATATAACTTTACTTTGTTTTTAAAACGATCAATCAGCCCATTTTTGATTTCCATACTTGTAGCTGTTCAAATTCCATGTAAAAATTAGGTTTTTTTTTATAAAATCAACACCAGTCTTTTATCATTACCTATAGGTACATAATTTAGTAATTTACGGTTTACCTAGCTCCGAATGCATAGTATTTTTTATAACATTAGCAAAATTAGGCAGAATATATGAGACACTAGTCATAATATTTTAATCTTAGATTTTAATATTATTTAGAGGTGCCTAACTAAAATAAATTTTCAAATATAATATTTAGTTAATCTTAGAACATCCTAACTGTTCGTGGATAGATTTAAACCGCTGTCAAACTTAACATTATATGTCGGTTTCCGATTAATATTTTAACATTAATTACATAAAAATAAAAAATTTATAAACCATGATCCAGTGACTAAAAGCTATTCTCTTACTCGTATAAATATCCCATGAATATATAAATAAACATTATGCCTTGCAAAAATAATTTTTAACACGTTCATTTAAGTATCAATACGTCAAACCATATAAATAAAATAAAACAATAAATACGATATAATGGTTAACAACTACTTAAAGTTAAAAATAAGATCAGTATTCTTTACGACGTTGAAAAAGGAACACATACAGTATGGAGTATAAACCTATGAAAAATCTTTTGTTACTAAGACCGGATTCTGTGGAGTATGTTTATAAGAACATTAATATGAAGACATCGTGTGACATGGAGGGAGCTATCAAGGCTTTGAGGGACTGGCTGGAAAAGCAATCGCATTTTAAGAGGAAGGATTTCAGTAAGTTTTTTTTTATGGCAGAGCAAGCAAAACGGCCAATTAATGGCCTATTAAAGGTTTATATAGGTTATGAGCACTTAGGAAATATTTCGGAGAAAATTTAGTTCGTTTGGTGAAAGTTCTATTAAATTCTGTTCAGCCATTCAACATTTTAATGAATGCAAAGAAATCCAGCCAAATAATTCTAAAGATTATTTTTCCGACCCAAATATCAACCAATAGAATTGCACCATTCGACGTCACGTGGTACAACCTACATGGTATTATACTGATAATTTTTTGAAAATTTTCTCTGGTAGTTGACGTCAAACTGACAGGTTGAATTCAATTGTGAAATTATTGGCCGATATTTGGGACGGAAAAATAATCTCCCGAATACCACACGAGCTTCAAAATTATCTGGCATTTCCCTCAAGGTTCCCTGCAAACAAATAAAGTCGTCAAGTTTTTCTGGAAAAATCACTCGCGCTTCGCGCTCGTGATTTTTTAAAAACTTGACTCCTTCATTTGTTTGCAACGAACCTATCGGAAAATACCCGATAATTTTGAAGCTCTTGTGGTATTATAAGTGATTATTGTCATTTTATCTTATATTTAAATAGATGATAATAAGCACATGTGCAACATACTTATTTGTTACAAAAGCTCGATAAACGTAAACAGACTTCATTATAAAAATACTGTCCAGTGTCCTTAATCTTTTCTTTCTACTAGTGACCTTTCGATGATACTTGCACAGTTAAGTGAATGTATGACAATTAAGAAATAGGAAATTTCATATCGCTTATTACCTACTTTAAAAATTTATTAAACATCAAACTTTTTTATATTTTATAGTTAGGAAAGTAGATAATATTTCCCAAAATGATGAAGTGCTACTGAAATAAATTAAGGAAGCACCTGAATTTAGAATCTCCTTTGTTAGTCACGTTTAAATAGTTCTTGTAAGACTGGATTTTTTATTTATCAAGTCGGTAACACGGATTACATACAATCATACCGATCAGCTACTGTAAGGGTGTAAAGAAAGCAACTACAGATTTTCTTGTTATCTCTTCTCTGTAGAAACTGGTGGTATGGCGCTTCAAAAGGGGCTCTACAAAAGGCTCTAATCGATAGAGGATGAAATATTAATTTGTAAATAACTTTTACAAGTTGTGCCGTGACTAAATTAATGTGTATGTAATTAAAAAGTAGATAGTATTTATTTCATAGCATGGGTTATTAAAAAAGTTCACGTCGTATTCAAGACATATTTTTTTTAAGTACCAATTACAATAATGATCGTGTATGATATTGCAATTCCATTGAAAAAATAAATAAAAACTCGATATAGATACTTCCGGAGATTGTATTTTATAATATACCTAATCGTCGAACAGCCTCGATAATTTAAGAACAAAATAAGAATGTTTTGATATTTTTCATACTACAATATACACCATATTTAATGAAAAACATGTTATTTAAAGTGCATTGTAACATTATGATAATACAATACAAATAGTTTACTTCATCGTTTAGGAGATTAACTTCAGGTTTATGTTTTTTTTAATTATTAAGAGAGATGAAGAGAGATTGAGATGATGATGAAATATTTTTTTTATTTTCACTCGGAAGCAGCCTTTATTTACGACTAGCTTCCGCCCGCGACTCCGTCCGCGCGGAAAAATTAAGAAAAAATAAGATTTTTTTTTTTTTCTACGTATTTTTTCGGGATAAAAAGTATCCTATTTTATGCCCAGGATAATAAGGTATAATTGTACCAAGTTTCATCGAAATCGAACTGTTAGTTTTCACGTGATGCCTTCACATACAGACAGACAGACAGACAGACAGACAGACAGACAGACAGACAGACAAAAATTTTTTTAATCACATATTTGGGTTTGGTATCGATCCAGTAACACCCCCTGCTATTTATTTTTTCAATATTTTCAATGTACAGAATTGACCCTTCTACAGATTTATTATATGTATATGTATTTTTTTTTTTTTTTTTTTTTTTTATTGGTAATAGGGAAGCGCTTGACCACAATCTCGCCTGATGTTAAGCTGAGATGTGGTCTAAGATGGAACGCGCTTCCCTAGCAGGTACCTGTTCACTCTACGCTTGAAGACCCCCATATTGTACTCGTCGGGGAACACAGACTCAGGAAGCATGTTCCAGTCCCTCGCGGTTCGTATAAAGAATGTGGAACCAAACCGCTTGGTCCGGGTACATGGAACGTCCACCATATGGCGATGCCTAGAGTCTGTGCGCCTTGACGATCGATAGAAGAACGGGGATGGCGGAACGATATCGTGCAGTTCCGCAGCGCACTCTCCAAAGTGTATCCGATAGAAGACCGATAAGCTGGCCACTCTGCGGCGGTGACCGAGGCTCTGGCTCTGACCGAGCTTTTTGCCTACTAGGTCATCGTCGTTTATGAGCCTCTTGGCACGCCTCTCTATCGCCTCAAGCGCCTCCAGCTGGTACTTGGCGGAACCGTCCCAGAGGTGAGAGCAGTATTCCATGCACGATCGGACTTGTGCTTGATAAAGGTTGAGCAACTGTCCCGGGCTGAAATACTGTCTCACCTTCGCCAGAATTCCAAGCTTTTTTGAGGCTACTTGGGCTTTTGATTCAATGAAGGAACCAAAGTTCAGAGTAGGCGTTAAGGTGATACCAAGAAGCTCGAGGTGGTTAGTTATCGGCACGGATACACCTTGGAAATTCGGAGTCAGGTGGAATGGACTCCGTTTAGCGGAGAATAGACACGCCTGGGTCTTAGACGCATTGAACTTGACCAGATTGGCATCGCCCCAGTCGGAGACCGCCTGTAAGGACAAGTTCATGCGATCAACCATCGCCTCCCGTAGAGACTGAATTTGTGCCGTACTGGCTCGCGCGCTGGATACATATCTCTCCACAACAGTGCTATCGTCTGCGTACCCATAGATACCGGGTTTCAGCAGATCGTTGATGTGTAGCAGGAAGAGTGTTGCGGAGAGAACTGATCCCTGAGGAACTCCGGCATTTATAGCCATTCGGTCGGACGAGCAGCCGTCAACGACTACCCGGAGCGACCGGTCCCTCAGAAAATCTGAGATCCAGGCGCAGAGACCAGTTGGCAGACCGTAGGATGGAAGCTTGCCAATAAGACTATCATGCCAGACCCTATCGAAGGCCTTCGAGATATCAAGGGAGACAGCAAGTGCCTCACCATGATTCTCGATGGCCTCGCTCCAGATGTAGGTGGCGTACGCTAGAAGATCCCCAGTGGACCGGTTTCGGCGGAACCCGTATTGACGGTCACTGAGGAGGTCATTTGCTTCTAGGTGTGCCAGGAGCCGGCTGTTCAGTACACGTTCCAT
>CAJQZN010017227.1:0-20990 GCA_907164685.1 Colias eurytheme | reverse complement strand
TTTTGATTTCCCTAATTGCCATCAGATTCTGGTTTACCTATACCTATCTTATATTTTGGAAATAAAGTTATTGTTATTGTTATTGTTAAAATACGGTTGTAATGAGCATTTATATGATACTTTAGAGGTAACTTCAGGATTTTTTTTTATCGAGCAAAATTTTTCCAATCGTGTTTTGGAAACAGGCATCCCATCACACATACGTTCTGTAATACATATTAGAAGTTTCAGTGCGAAAAAACTTCAATATTTTCAATTATAGCTCATAGATAAGATAACAGTCCATTTTGCCGTTTTCACCTACTAAGGGCCCTTAATATTGCGTTTTTTTATTTACCTAGTAGGCTAGTACATAATTTTTATCTTGAGAATTTCAGTAGGTAAGTACCTACATTAACTAAAATTCTCATAGCCTCAAAATTGACAGAATTGTAAGCTTAGATATTGTAAGAATGAGATCATGAAGGAAGATCATAAAAGATACAAATTGAATTTGAAGCTTTAGTATTTGGTAATAAATAGTATTTTATTCGCAATATACAGTGCAGTTTATGAACAAATAAAATGGTACATACCTATTGTAAAAATCCATCCAATAAAAAGTCAAAGAAAGTTAGTAGATACATGTAGTACATATATCTCGATGGTAGATACCTACCCTGAGTACCTACCTATCATGATTTTTATGTGAATTTCTTATTCCTAAAGTTGTATCAAATAAGAACATTTACCACTTTTAAATATTAAAATGTAGACCCACCAACGTAGGACCTAAGTACTATATCAAAAATTTCCATGTTTGGCTTAATCTATACAATATTATAATATACTAGCGGTCCGCCCCGGCTTCGCCCGTGGTACATTTTACGTTTTCTCTATATATGAACCATCCCCGTTCTTCAAGGAATATATAATAAAAAAAGAATTATAGAAATCGGTTCAGCCGTTCACACGTGATGCCGTGACAACGCGAAACGGGTTTCATTTTTATATACATATATAGATTTAGATTTACTGATTAGTGAAATAAAGAAAATAAATTTATACACTTTTGCTAAATTAATGCAAACAGCGTTTCCTCATTTTACAAGCAATCTGAATTTGCGTTTTCCTGCGGTGTGTTATTTAAATATTCGCAACGTCTTGTTGTATAGGCGGTTGATTTTCTGTACAAGGTCGTTATGTGGTTTCACTCATTCACGAGTTCATAATATTTCAAAGCGTAAGTAAAGTATGGAAAAGTTTAAATGTAATTTTAAATATATTATGTATTTCACATTGCTTAATAATTATGTTTAAATCAATGGAAATCATTGTTTTGAAGCACATTTCATAAGAAAACTTCGATTCCATAATCTTTTTGAAATAATTACTTATTCTCTTTCTCTACATAGGTGACGTAACTACGTGACTACGTGAGCTATAAATCCAAGAATCCAAGAAGTATGTACCCTTTGTACAATTTTTACATTGTACCTATTTTATGTTATGCGATTGAAGTGACCGTGAGCTTATATCGTAGGGATTCAGGGATTCACATACCACTTTTCTCCCTTTCTGTGATGCCATCCAATATCTGAATTCTTAGTAGATGCAAATCTTTCCGACGAATTCTTTTGCTTACGTGAGTGAGTTTCCAGAGTTGTGTGGGCTGGAGATTTTTGTGTATCTAAGTATAACATAATTTTATAAATTCCTTATAAACAGGAGTCGGAAATTATGAATTTTTATAAATTAACTTCAAGTAAAAAGTTTTATTTCACGTTATATCGATCGCATTACACCTATAATTTAAACAATATACCTACCTAACCGATTGCTAAATAAAAAAAAAATACACTCGAATCATACTCGAATATTTTTTTCTCGAGAAAATTATAATAAGTTTGTTGTTAACCTAAGCTATGTAACGTCTTACATTTCCCCATTGATTAACAACAGCAGCTTTTTAACACATAGTCTAAGTGTAACTTAGGATCGGAAGGACGTGAAAAAAATGTAAAGTCTGTCTTCATAAAAGGCAAAGCGAAATTTGCGAATTGATCAAATTCAATCAATAAATATACCTACCTACCTATATTGTGTTACGATCCGTGAAAGCGAAGTGATCCCAGCTTTTACCAATAACACTCCGATATATAATGCAATAAATAATAACCAATAGCGTAGAGATACTGAATATTAACACAATTTTAAGGTTCGTCTAAGTGGTGTACGCTAGGTTCTAATTTATTTCATTTGCTTTAAATTTAATTGTTGTGCTGGTTTTAAATTGGCCATTCATTTCCGTATAATATATGTATTTTACTTTTATCTAATTTATTTTAAAACCATTCAGGTGCATTGTGTCATGACATATAGTACCTACAAAAGCGCAATAAAATGTGCAACGAAAGAGTAATTCATCATTCTATAGTATTGATGAATGTCGCTGAATGTGGTAGTGTCATGAATATTTTTTGTCTGTTGAAGTTTAACATGTTTATAATATTCAAATAGGGTAGATAAACTAGAACTAGACATTACACATCTGAGGGAGATTATACATTTAAGTTGTTTATACGCGATAGGTAGGTATACGTCAATGACTCGTACGTACTTACATTCTCAATTACAGACAATATATTTCTACACAGTCAAAGAGATGGTCAAAGAAAATTGAGCATTGCGAAAGACAAAAGTTTAAAGAACAGAATACAAACGCAATAAATTATTCAAATATTTTTAGGTTAAACTCTCTTTACAGGGTGAAAATTAAATTCTTGCCCTTTTCATTGAATGATCCGATGTTACGACTATCGAATTCTTTCTAGATATTTATGTTTTATAGCTGATATTCATTCGTCATTACGTCGTTGTTACATGTACCTAAAAGCATAAAGTTTTTTTTTATCTTACCATAAAGAATGATAATAAAATAATATTATAGTAACACTTGCTTCTATTTGCATAACCTTGTACATATGGAAAGTACCGCTTTGTTTAATATATTTATTGTTAGCACTCCCTAAGGATGGGATCAATTAATAACAATTTCTATAATATCATCATGAGTATTATTTTCTATATGAACTTGACATAGAACTGATTAAGTTCTTGTATCGTCTTCCTGTATACTGAAAGAGCTGGAGAGGGATGTTGAAATTGAACGCATTACATTACTGTATGATGTAATATGTGGCTTTCACTCTAATGATGCCTAATTTCTCTATATACCGAGCAATGTATTATATCTAATCTTATATCTTACATATTTCTATTTAATGATTGTTATTGCTCTTCTGATTTACGATGTAATTCAGTGACCCCGTCACAAAATTCAATATCTAACGTGTACAAAGACATTGCCTGTTGAATATAGGGGTCAATGTGTCTAAACTCTAAATACATTGAAAATTGTATCTGAAACTGACTTAGTTCGTAATAGGTTATTTCAATTCTCTTGGAGATGAGAGATGTGAAATATTTTATTTATTAAAGTCGGCTTTATACTTCACTGCGCCTAGTTAACACGAATAAGTTTTAAATATCGGTTCACCCAGTAGAAAGTTCTTGAGAACCTCGTTTTTTAAATCGGCTGAAAAAGAAAATACGGAGAGGATTTTCTTTAGTATGTAAGTTTATGTAAGTTTGTGTATGTAAGTTATGTAAGTTTAGAGCACATAACACAATTCATACCTAATGTTTTAATATATTGCGAATATAAACTAGTAACTCTGTAGGTAGTGATCTGTATCTACCAATACCGACATAGATCATAGACTGATGGAAATTAGTTCTTCATAAAAAAAACTTCAAGCAATTCGCAAAGTAATTTAAACAGTCTCGAATTCAATATTATTACTGTTTCACCGTTTCGCGATCGAGGCTTTCCCAGGAAATCCCTAATTTGTACCCAGGGTACCAATTAATTATATTAAATTGTAATTGTAATATTGTAAGCTTTATACTTAACTACTTACTTTTTACTTTTTACTTTTTTTTTTTCTTTTTTATGTTTATTCGCGATAAAACCAATGTTTCAGATCCTCTCGTTATAAAACTAGTTGTACGCTTGTAAATGCTTGTAAATGTTGTGCATAGTACCACAGACTAATAATAATATACTACTATATACTATATATTACCTATACGAATTACCAAATAAAAAAAATATATAATTACCAAATCTTGAAATTTCTCATGGAAAAACCCGCATAGTTTCCGTTAAAACCTATCCTATGTGATAATCTAATGCTGGCCATACACCATACTTCCTATCGTCCATTCGGCATGACGCTACCGATTGGATCAGTTAGAACTGACCATGTGTGGGAGTGGATTGGCATTATTTGGCATGATAGTTATACTTGAAGGAACAATCGAATTTCGATTCTTTTGGCTTGATCATAGCGATTGGATCATGTCGATTGGACCGTGTATGGCGGTATGCGATCGTCACTTCAGTCTGGTCAATTTTCTGGTCATTTTTCGTCCAAGCTGAAGCATAGGCGCTTCGCTCGCTTGGTCGATAAATATGAAAGTATATGGATGTTTAGATGTCAACGGTTACGGATTTGAATAAGTTTTGTTTGGGAGATAGATGAAGTACCAGATTACTTAACACATTGGGTACTTCTCATTAAATAGGTACATATATATAACAACAATCTTCCCGGCATATAATCCTTTTTTTGTTTCATTTTTACGAATAAAACGCCCAAAACGGCTAAAACATCGTCGTCTGTCACCGGTGATGCCATGGCTTCAACTGAACGTTGCTGCCGATTGGACAATTCCAACGTTGTGTGTGTGGTCTCTATCGCGTCATGCCGATTGGACGATAGAAAGTATGGTGTATGGCCAGCATAAGTTACCCCCTATAGGTGTGCCATGTGTGCTAAATTTCATTGTAATCGGTTCAGTAGTATTTGCGTAAAAGAGTAACAAACACACACGTACACATCCTCACAAACTTTCGCATTTATAATATTTAGTAGGAAGTAGGATTATGAGAAATTTTGATATTTGATATCTACCTAATGCAGTGGTAAAAGAATCTACTTTATACTTATAACACTGCAATTTTGGATCGTATTTTAAATGTTACCCTGGCCCTGGTTCCTGAATATGATTATCCTGCTACGACATAATATAGGTACTACTACGCACGGCTGGAAATATTCCCACTAGGTACCTTCTAACTGACTTTAATAAGGAAATATTTATTTCAATTTTGATTAATCTTATTCACTATTATAGATATAAGTGTATACTTTCATATAAGATGTTACTTTTATGTGGCAATAATATAAGAAATTATAAAATGAACTATGTCGACATATGTACAGAATGCTAATTGAATATAGTGTCGATGGAAAAGCTTCACCGTTTAGCTAATTAAGTTTTGTTAATTGTTAGATTGAAGTTATAATATCGGTAAATATTTCCATTGGAATTACAAACTTCTAATTAATTTTGGGAAATGGATGACAAAATATCCGGGGATTATTTTATAATTAAATGCTTTGGCTGAAAGTAAAGTTCAGCGTAAATTGCATTTCAATGTTTTTGTACAACATTTCATAATAATTAATTGAATAGAATAAAGAGAGAATATATGATCTAAACTTCGTATTGTAGTTAAATAATAAATACCTACTATAAAACTAGAAAAACTATCAAATTACAAGAAACAACGATGCGGGAAATAAACTTTCAGTAGCGGCTGGCTCGTTCGTTAAACGCCCTGTAACAGATATCAGTACTTTCTAAATTTCGCGAGACAAACTCTAAGGACAAAACGAGAGCATTGGCTCTCTGCCATAAACTATATTAATGAAATTGCGCCTTTATTTAAAGTTAATTTGGAATCGAATGTGACTAGCATAAAGCGGAGACGGTATTTCCGAGATAATTGCGCTATCGGCACGAACTTTAATTAGCTGAAAACGCGCCTCATCACGTCGCTACTAGGTCGTAGCTCCTATATGGTACCTACACTTAAAATATGTCAATACGCTACAACTTCGATCCTTCAGATTACTACTGAAACTTGGTAAAATTGGTATTTCCCAATTCTAAACTATTTTTCAATATTGATATCAAATAATGCTTAATCCAAAAATTGTCTAATCAGGTAACTATTTATTTTGACACTAATTAGTTGTGTTCAACTTCTAGTTACAAGTGGATAAGTAATTATTAAGGCATTGAAATTGTGTATTTTTTCAGTCTACCATTGAAATATTCCAATTGGAAAATGAGTACTTATTGTTAAAAAAAATGTGTTGTAGTTGGTTGTAATCATTTTTCTATGGGGTAAAAAATGATCAGTACAATACTAATATTTGTTGTTTGTTTTCAAAGAGATTGCCTATGGGAGGACTATTTGTATTTTGTCGACGGCAAATTGGTTCCGTTCTCGATTCTCATTATGATCCACCCGTTCCTAGTTTGCTGTTATTACCTACGGGCTGTAGAAAATTGGACGTAATACAGAAATTTTCATAAAAAAGGGAAATGCACAACCTCAGAGTCAATAGCCCGGTTTACACGCACACTCTTTACCGCGTGATTGAGTGCGCGGGATTGAACGCGGGAAAGCACGCGCGCGCAATCGCGAGGGATTGTTTTTTCACGTTTTTTTATGCACTTATTCTTTCGCGCGCGATTATTCGTGCGTATTTGAGGAAAGAGGAAAGATTGTGCGTGTAAACGATAATCGCGCGCGATTGAACGAAGGAAAGCGTGGCGCGTTGGAGTGTGTGCGGAGTGGACGCGCAATCTCGTTCTCTCTGTCATCGTTTAAATGCTCGCTCTTCCCCGCGTGAAAGACGAATCGCGCGCGAAAGAGCGTGCGTGTAAACCGGGCTATTCGCTTCTTTTTATGTTACGTATGTCGTGAAATTTAAATCAATTGAAGTTGATTTGTTGAGTACGCTATGTACTGTGATTAGATTAGATACATTACTTTACTTTATGGCTATGGCCAAAGTAAAAAATTCTGGTTTATGCTAGTTGAGAGATTGAATCAATATTACTTCGGTCGATTATTGCAGTTGTTTCTACCTCTAGTGTATGACTTCGTAAATATTTAAAAGTAAGTTGTTATTTCTATGGTAAGAATGTCATAAAAGGAAAATAATCTAATGAGTCAAGGAACAGTACCATTGCTTTTACTTATTACTTCGATAGAAGTAAATTTTCAAGGGTTATTATTTATTTTTTGTAATTGACTGGTTTACAAATGAATGTCTTCCTCGTATTTTTCTTGGGAAAGAAATAATTGAAAAACCTTTTAATTTTAAGGAATATATTTATATGAAAAATAATACATTGAGATAATCATCATTTCCACGTCTTTCGATTTAAATACATAATAATATCATTCCTTAGAAGTCGATATTAAAAAATCTAAGGTCATTTTACAAACACTCTCTCCTTATAAAATAAATAAATATACATTATTTTATATTAACATTCTAAAACATTTCATATTAAAACTAAGTAATTGTTAAACATTTATATGTTAAAATAGATTTACATCAAATTAGTGTTTGAATTACAATTGAACTTGTAGAAAAAGTAAACGTTCTATATGATTCTATAATAACATCTCTTATTAATATTTTTGTTCTATATCGGGATTTTTTTACGAAAATATACTATGATAATTATATCATATGGCTTTATGGAAATATATTTTGTTAAGATAATCTGCAAATTCTATCGAAATTTGATATAATAAGGAAGTATAGTCACGTCCACTAAGTTCGTAGCGGGACAACATTTGATCTTGTTAAATTTGTAACGTGAATCCGAAGCATCAAGAAGTATTTTAAGGGGATTTAAGCCGATGGACGTTAAAACTTGAATATATTTATTTATCGTAGAGAATGCGATTCGCTGGATCTCTTGGAGCCGATGGGGAATGGGGAGAGATCGATTTCGTCCATGGGGTAGTCGGGCCTGTAGCGCTTCTTATCCAAGTTGGATCTGTAATTTATGGAACAATTAAAATACAGATTAAAAGCTTTCCGAATAGGTTCTAAAAATACAAGGAATGAAATTTCAATCTAGCTCTACTAATATGTAGAGATTCAACTCATAGTACGGGTAATCCAGATTAGGTACTCGTTGCCGATTCTTGTATATGGTTCTTTCCCATAAATGTTTAGTTAAATTGAAACTAGAATCATTGCTTTCCTATTTCGTGTAAAACGAATGATTCATTCCATTTTAATTTGGTAACGCACGCACGGATAATCCTGACAAGTGGGTGTGAAGTTTTATACCTAATAAATATGACAACTGTGTTATAAACTTCATAATTAAAACACAAACATCCTTCGTAAAAGTTTCAGGGTTACGATCAAAACTTTCGTGTCAAGTCGTGCATTCTAGTTGAATTACTTTTGGTATACTCTTGATCTTTCACGACTCAGGGGAGTAAATCTTTACTTTATGTTTACAATATCTAATTAAATGTTAACCATTTTCTTGTCATAAAAGCCACTTTATAATAAACTTTACTAAGTAAATTAAACACTTTCAATTACTTGTTAAAATTATGTGTTATAGTTACCTGAGTAGGTAGGTACCTATTGTGGAATGTTGAGAATCCTGGTTAGAAAGACACCTTAAGATCAAATACCTACTAACAATTTTTTTAAATAGTTTACTTACACAGGGTTGTCAAGATAGTTGGGCCCAATGATGTGGTAGAATCGTTTGAACGGGAAGGGCATGGACGATTGGTCAATTTCGTCGAAGTTGCGTTTTTTCACAAACGTGTTGAGGTTTGACCTGTGTACATAATTCCGGGATTATGTAAAGGTTACTTAAATGTTTAATTTTACTCACTGGCTTAGTTTAGGTGTTTGGTAGTTTTAATTTCCTGAATGTAGTGCTGATTATTATGCACGAGCCACGAGCTTTAGTATATGTACACCTACTTATTATAATATCTCCTACATCATTTTGTTATGTTGTTTGAAAATAATCGTGTGTTTACCATTTTTTTAATTCGTTCACATCGTTTAGAATAATCCAAACGTATTTAAAATAAATGGTAAATTTATTTTCAATGAACGTTTAGATAAACAATTCAAATAGAAATTAATAAACGGGCCAGTGTGAAAACTCGACTAACTATATAAATGTAAACAACAAAATATTAGCTTTTCTGAACTAAACGAAGTTGAATTAGACCCTTGGAAAATATAGATTAATGAATAGTGAACGTATAGTGTGTATGTGCAATATATTTGTGAACATGACTGGATATAAAAAAATGGTTTGACTAAATTGGGAAGAAAGGTAAAATATTTTTAAGTACGTAAAAAAAAGAAAACAAAAAAAAAGAATGTACTTTATCCCGTTATCATGTTATCATGTTTCATTTTTTCCTGTAAGTAAAAAAGCTCCCTCACCTGAATATGATAACCTATATTTATTGCGATGATCTCTACCACTATAAATACAAACAAACATTAGAACGTGTGTGTAACATAATTTTGAAGAAAGTTACAGCAGATAAAGTCCAACAAAGTCACAATGTGTCCATGTCAAGGTCTAAAATGTTACCTCAGAGACCGTAGTTTAAGATAATTACTACTGAACAAAGTAAAACTGTTAAGTCAAGTTTCAAGTGCGACTGGCTGAGCTAACAGATTTCGTTTGTTGATCGTATAGCTTGTAAATTGCTTGAAGTCAACATCCTAAATTCATAGTCACGTCTATTTACCCTGAAATTATGTAATACCATTTAGTTTCAATATAGACTTGTTGATGAAAGATGAAAGATTGGACATAGATGAAAATTTTACCAGAGCTGTAGCTCTAACTTGTTTAATAAGACATTTTCTTTTAAACTTTTTTTTTCTTTTCTTTTGTAGTAAAAATACTAACATTTCATTACAGCTGTTAAAAGTTTCAAGGAAAAAAACGCAATACCTATGGGATTTCCAATTCAGCACTCTTCTAAAACTTTGACAGAAACACATTATAGAGCCAAAGAAGCAATTTTTAAAAATTCAATTGATGTCTTACCGGTCGATTTCATCAAAGTTGCGTTTGGGGAACCCCTCTCCGTAATACCCGTATTCAAAAGGACTCAGCAGTGCCCGGTTGCCATATGGACTATAATGAAATGCTTATATTAGTTTGACTGTATATTTAAATAAAGCTGACAGTGTTTTTAAATTTGATTTCATATAAAATTTGATTTATGTCGCAGCTATAAAGATGTTATGAATCTGGTAGTTTTATTAGAGCAGCAAAATATATTTTCTTTCACTAATGATACATGAAAAATATTTTCCTCAATTTTCCTTATTGTAGCGCAATATTTTATGATTGATATATTCTATTCAGTATATACTTTAATGGATATTGATATGTTATATATTATGTTACTTTGAAAAGTCTGCACTTTATATCATCTTTCTATTGAAATCTATTAATATGAAGTCAGTATTGAAATACAAAAGTGTGACACATTAATGTAAAGTTAGGTAGGTAAAACTTGCTTGTAATTAATAACTTAAGTGTAATTGTCTATAAATTTGTTATCACATAGCAGACCGGATTACTGTAAAGTGAACTAGCAGATCCTCTATAAGTTTCTCTAAGGATTTACGTGAATTAATAACCATGCGGGTCAAACCAATTTGTAAGTCAGGTTGTTCTTAAGCCACAAAATTTGAATTACCGAAATTTATATAACATTAAACATATTTCATTAAAATATTTACATACAATAATGATATTACAAAGTAAATTAAAGTACTACAAAGTTAAATAATATAAATAGTATTATTATTTATACGTACCTAAGATAATCATAACGTCTTCCCAAATGTGCCATTCGATGGGCCTCACGAACTTGTCTCACCAAATTATTTCCTCCTATGGATTCCAAATTGCGGGGTTTGTTACCTAAACATATTATGACAACATAAAAGATGACATTCTAATCACAATTATAAATTGTTCTTACCTGAGTTTGTGTGTTGTATACAAAAATATTGGCTCTGGAACTTGCTTAATACCAAGCCTATTTTTCTATTCGAGTAGTTTTACATGCTTGTCTCCGATGTATGCAGAAAGTCACGTTTCCGTATTATAAAATAGTTGGGTAAAAATTGGGTCCGTGATATAGCATTAAGTTTATAAACGCGCACGAGGATTTATAGTAAATTAAAACATGTATTGGCGAAGGAGTTAGGATTGTATAAGGGAATTGAGATGTTCAATTGAAAAAAAGCTTAGTTTTTATCTGCACATTTATTTTTATTAAAATAATTATAATCACAAACATCGAATATACATTGAAAAATATGTTTTATTCCAGGAATAATTTATTTGATCACTTCCTCTAATGATATGATGAAAACGTTGCTGGAATTGCATTGCCAACTCACTATTACAAGTTACACAAAGTTACCACCTCCCAGAGGGTCCACTTCTCTAACCAAATTAGCTCCTCCGATTGAATCTAGATTACGTACAAAATTTCCTCCGCCTAATGAGTCCAGATTTCTTTTGACGAGATTGGGTCCACCGATTTGATCAAGATTTTTCTTGACTAGATTAGCGCCACCAATAGAATCTAAATTTCTCACAAGATTTGCCCCTCCAATGGAATCTAAATTTCTCACAAGATTTGCCCCACCAATCGAATCTAAATTGCGAACCAAATTGCCTCCACCTAGAGCATCCACAAACCTCGCATAATGGTTATTTCCACCAATACTGCGGCCTAAGAGCGTAGAACCTCCTAAATTATCCAAATTCTTTCCAAACGTTAAGCTTCTCCCTAGAAGGCTACTGCCACCAAGACCGTCAGTTGTACGTCCATTTCCAATCAAAGCTTTTGCTAATAAAGTAGACATCACATAGTCATGGTGTCTTCCTTCATTTTTATTTTCATATTGCAGTAAGAAACGTAAGAAATTCTCTAGTTCTTGTCTTTGTCTTAAATCTGTAACAAAATATACCGTGTTTATATTGCAATATATTAATTATGTGACAAATAGCCAAATAATTCGAGGTGTACTTACCAGAAGAATTCGAGTGCACATGTGAAGCTTTTGTGTCGTGACTGTGCGTTGTAGGTAAAGTGCGTTTCCATCACCACAAATACGTGAAAATGTGAAAGAATTTAGAAGTGCAAACTCGTGAATTGAAAAACATTTGATTTGTGATGTTGTGCATAGGGTTGCATAATATTTAAAATGTCTTACCAAAACCATTAAATTGCACGGGGCGTGACAAGTGAAAGGGAATAAACATTAGAATTCCGTGAGAGAAAAACCAAAGGATCATCAGTGCTAGGGGTATTATAAGTGCCGTAATTGAGTTGTGTAATATTGTATACTATGTCTTACCACTTTCATACCGCTCGGCAGAATTATGATCGGATAACTCCTGTTCCTGCCAAAAAATGTGTAAACGGATTAATTGCATCTACAGACGCTCCGATTTGGTTGGTTCCAACCATCCGACCACGACCAAATCGGAAAGTGTAGAGAGCGGTCGGTCCGACATAATTATTATTAATATTGGTTTGACGTGGTCGGATGCGCCGGCGATACCGACCAAACCAACTTCCTATCCGATCCAACCAAATTGGAACGTCTGGAA
This sequence comes from Colias eurytheme, assembly GCA_907164685.1. NCBI lineage: Eukaryota > Metazoa > Arthropoda > Insecta > Lepidoptera > Pieridae > Colias > Colias eurytheme. The sequence goes on along the minus strand of CAJQZN010017227.1, from coordinate 8,363 downwards.
GCTTTGTTCCGACCAAATCGGCTCATTCCATAGAGTAATATAGGTAATTGGCTCATTCACATTCGCAACGCCGCCGGTGTAGGACGTCAACATGAACGCCGAGGGAGTTACGGTCACCGAACGTGACATATTAATAAAATTGCTGGAACTATATAAAGACTTTCCCTGTTTGTGGGACTTAAGTAACAAAGATTACGCAAATAGAGATGCCAGAAATCAAGCGTATTTTATTATGTTAGAAGTATTAAAAAAAATTGACAGTGCGGCTACATTAAAAACCTTAAAAAATAAGTTGTAAGAGCCGCATATGACTGTAATTTTCTCTATTTCTATAGTAGAATTTAGCCCATTCTCTTCGTACTATGGTCAACTGATATATTACTCTATGGTCAACTGACAGCTGGAAGGCCAACCGTCGGACAATCTGTAGCAATGTTGGAATGGTTGCCTTGTCGGTTCCGATATGGTTGGCACCAACCAAATCGGAGCGTCTGTAGATGCTTTTAAGTTGAAAAATGTCAAAAAAGTGAATGTCGTAAACAATACGTTGAAAATGATTGGTCGGGTTGTTTCTATGTATTTTTAAATTTGGGTTTATTTGCGGTATTAGCAAAAAAATATGAATCTGGTTGAGGCGAGGCTTTATTAAAATATTCAAAGGCAAGAAATTGCTCGGGAAGTGAAAATTATTTATTTAATTAACATTTTCTTTTTAGTTTCATTAAGAACAAATAGATTAGATATATAAGGAAGAACGACTACGATCAATATAAAAAAATTGCTGTTTATAGAGATACATAAAAAGAGAAAAAAATAAAACGAGAAGACAAAATATTTTCAAATCTAATGTTTGTATCAGTAATTGTAATGTTCACTGTACCTGTCGAGGGTCAGCATTGCAGCAGATAACTAGTGTAACCAAGGCAACGACCACTGCTCCACTGGCGCGGATCATTTTGTCTGCTGAAAATACTTATTTTGAGAATTGCATACTAACATACTTACAGACCTGAAAAACTGGAAGTCAAATTCCATGAAAATTTTAAATTCTTATTTATATTTTCTCGAGAAACGTGATATAAAATAAGTTCTAAAGAGCAGGTGTGAAAGCTCAAAGCATCGCATAGCTTTTATGTTATCAATAATTCACTAGCGTATGGACTATACGTATCCTAGAAGTGAATTATGTATCCCAGAAGTAAATTTCATACAATTTAAGTAATATTAATGCATTTGTGAAGTTTTTTGATGTATATTATAGCTGTAGCATCGAGAAATAAAACTAGTCATAAACTATCTAGAGCGCATTTAATCATTATAAAATATATAATTTGAATTAAAACGCAGTGAGTAAAAGAACGGGCTATTTCATTAGCACGGGTTAAGTAAGACTGTCGGTATCTAGGGGCAATAAGTGAACTTCAATTAAGACCGTTAATGTGTAATAAAATCTACCGTTTGAAGTATTTTTCAAAGAAGAGGTTTCCTCTTAGCTTTTAAATGTACAATACGTACAATTATTGGAAATCTATATTTTAACGTTAGAGAGAACTTGAGAAATAATTTTATTGAGTTTCTCTTATTTAAGCGTGTTTTTACTAAATCTAAAATATTATTGTTATTTTATAATTATCATATCAATTAATAAAATACATATCATGTGCATATTACCAATTATTTTTTTAAATTAGATTCAAGCATAAGACATTAAATATTAAAAAAAATATTGCGAATATATTCCAAAAGTAACGTGGTACTTTGGCTCTACATACGTAATTCAAGCATACTCAAAACATTTATTAAAATTTGACGCATTGCTTCCTAGATAATGTGTTGCTGGAAAAGGAAGTGATATAGAGAAAGGGCGCGCAACCTGGTTACAGGAAGGAAAACGAAGCATTATGCGTTCAGCGTTGTAACCTTCGGCTGTGTTCTGTGGAATAATAATTGACCTCATTTTGAAAAAGATTCGACGTATTCAACCTTAACTAGGTTATAAGAATTATAAATATTTAAGTATGGATGAGATGGATATTATTTAAGCTTACACGGAAATATTCAACCGGTACCTAAATAGAATTGAGAATGTATATAACTCACTTGTTACCTTTCTAATCAGATATCCCTCAAATGTTCGATCTGATGGAAGCTCTATATTGTTTCTCTCTATAATATATCTGAAGTATGATAATATAATTGAATAGATTTTGAAGTACAATGTTTTCTTAGAAACTACTTTTGTTAAAGTTTAACATAATTACGTTGGATTTGAATAATTAATCGCATGTTCGTATTATCATTAATAAATTTCTAATAAAGTTTAGAAGCGAACCTTCGTCCTACCCCGCTTGTGAATCTTGTTTGATGCCTCCAGGCTATTTATGAAGAACTGTCTAAGCACATAGTACTTATAAGTAGGTATGTACCGAAAACAATATATGTATGATGAATGTTTGCAAAACAATAAGCGACTGAATGATAAAAGAACTCACTGAGAACTCATATTTATTTGAAATAGTAACTATTTTTCTGAATGTATAACTATATGTATATCAATGATCATATCTAAACATAATAGTTAAATTATTAAGGACTAGCATTCCGCCTGCGGCTTCGCCCGCGTTTTCAAAAAAAAACCCGCATAGTTCCCGTTCCCGTGGGATTTCCGGGATAAAACCTAGCCTATGTCACTCAGAAATGATGTAGCTTTCCAACAGTGAAAGAATTTTTCAAATCCGCCAAGTAGTTTCGGAGCCTATTCAATTCATACAAACAAACAAACAAAAAATCAAACCTTTCCTCTTTATAATATTTGTATAGATTAGAAGGTACATACCTTCTTCTCAAAATTACTCCTTTATAGAACTAGACTTGACTTGACTCTCGTTAATTTGAATAAAATTATTTTATTCATATTTTTAGGCTTGGTAAAATATGTTATTTTAGTTATATAAATGTAAAACGTTTAGTATTATTTTAGTATTCATACTTTCTATACCTCAAAAATCAAAATGCTAAATAAACTGTCATATTATTTTGTATATAATCACAGACTATTAATAATATACTACGAATATAATATTGAAGAATCAGAGATTCGTATAAAGCCACCAATATTTGAGTTCAATATGAATTTAATCTGGGTCGGTGTATACTTATTCAATTTATGACATACAATCTATTAGGTGGGAGTAGCCACGACGCTGGAGATAATAATACTCTTGAAATATACCTTTATAAATATTTAATGAAATACAAAGATACAAAGCTGAAAAGGATTTGCGAGGATTTTTGTCTCATACATCCATTAAGCACGTTATAATGTATGCGGGTTTGTTCATTTAAAATTTGAGTACATATCTACAACAATATGAACCATTACCATTTAGTTTTTGTTTTTCTCAGACGAAATTTTTTACGTAATGACTTAGAGATGATTACAAAGACATCAACGCGTTTCTTTCACGGCATTTGATGAAAGATTAATTATCGCGTGAAATCGTTATACGAGTACATTATTTCTGAACTTGTTAGTATTTTTTTACTAGTTAAAAAATTAATAAATTTCTGGATAAAATAGTAATGGAAATTCATTATATACAGGATTAAGAAATATAATAAGTTAAATTAAAATATATTTTAGATGAGTGAGTAAAGGCGTCTACTTATTAATGCTATAAATTGTTTGTCTTTACATTGCAACAGAGCTACTAAGCGATTTTATAGTTGGTTAATATCATTCTAATTCTGAGTGATTTTTACGAACTCTTTTAAATTAAGAGTGCGGCAAACCATATTTCAAGCGTGCTTGGAGTACATAATACAAGACTGTGAAATGGACACGTCTGTACTAAACAACATTTATTTTGATCATAAAATTTTATTTCTCGTATGTGCTGTTCATTCGTCTTACTTGGCACAGTAATTTATCATTATTGACTGAATAATAAAATATATTTGTGACAGATGTTACTAACATGAGACTACAGTCCGTCAAAATCTACCCTTATTTAAAGACCCTAAATAATGTAACAAATGGGATCAGTTTACATATAAAATCAGTAAAAGCTAAATTTTGTTCGTAATCTTTAAAATAATAGGCCGTATCTTTCTTTAAACAAAAATTAATAAAGTAATTCATACGAATTGTAGAAGTCAGTTCTATTGTAGAAGGTCTTCCTTGAATTTTCCGCACTTATTCCATTTTCATGGCTAAATATTTTTAAAATAACAATTTAACAGCATTGATAGAAAATTATGTTTGCATTCATCGTATTTAAATTAGATGGCATTTCCTCACATTTTATTGGTTGACCTTTCGATTATTATCTCTCTTTAGCTGATACTTATTTACCTTCAAGAAGTTACACGCGCAATAAATTATGTAAGATTGCTTATAATTTTTGTTCAATTGAAGATTATTTTTAGAAATCATATGAATATGTTTTCTATTCCAGTAGTCTGCTCAATAATTTGCGTAATTGTTATCATCGGTTATGTTCATCGGTTTCTATGTATAATATATGTCTTTTTTAACTGTGTCGTCTTTAGTGATTGGTTTTGAAACATTCTTTGGTATTCTTACATGAATGGTTACAATGTTTTTGAGTATGTGGGCATTAGCATTTTATATTAAAAATTTTCGCGAGTAGCCAGTTTTGTTGCTACCTTTTATTGCCAATAAAATTTATGTCGTTACATTATGCTCGTTTACAATTTGGTTTATGCCATTAAATTGGAATTTTTGTCTATTATTATAAATATGAAAAGGTAAAATGAATTATTTAAATATACAGTCACTGACCAAATAATAATGCACGACAAAATGTTTAAAGTTATCAATTTTACCGCAGAGTCTACAGATCACAATGTCATCAAAAACGATTCATCAGTTTCTGACCAACAATACACGCAAGTTTATAAAATTGGTGTACGCAAATAAATAAAATAGAATAATTTATTATTTTAATTGTATTAAAATTTACTTCTTAAAAGTTCTGACAATTAAATGTAAAAATTTACAAAAGTCGAATATGAAGTTAGGTAAGAATACTGGAAAGCTGAATAAATGTATACTGACCTGGTATGATGATGCTGGTTGGGAAGTTGTGTTGACGGTGTTGTGGTGCGATGTGCCGTGGAAGCGATCTCGACGGCTTTTATATCGTTGGGCGGATTGGGCGGGCGGTCCGCCCTCCGCCTCGTTAATGCAACAAGCTGCCTCACGTTTACTGTATTATCAATTGTCATTCCATTTGTAATATATTTCGTTATTTTAATGTCGTTTTGGGTAAATGTTTTATTTCACATTTGTGTTCAACATTTAAGTTTTGTTGATTTTTAACAACATAATATTGTTGCTGTACAAGGAAAAATATGGTTTATACTCTTCGTGTTTTTTTACTCTGTCAAAAATAGGATATAAATAATATTGTACAGAAAGTAAAGAATTCACCTTCATCATTATATGATTAAATAAGTAGTTGTAAATAATTATGTTTCGATGACACTGCGATGATATTATAAGAAAGTCATATTCATATAAAGAAAAAAAAATCTTGATTGACATTTTTTATTCAATATGATGAATGATATGTTCAAAATCAGTTAAAAAGCCTTTAATTTAATAATGAATAGGTAATAAAATTTTATACAAAAAGATACTCATAAATAGCCTAAAAATATCCGTGGAAAGAGATTTGATTTGATACCCGAGAAAGGACATAGGCTACCTTTTATTGCGAAATATGTACCACGGGCGAAGCCGGGGCGGACCTCTAGTATGTTATAAATATGATCTGCAAAGACGAAGTTCATATAACATTTTTTAAAGTGATACGCACGATTTTTACATAACATACCTCGTATATTGCATTTTTATGAATCATTCAGCTGTAGCTTATATTGAACGTATTTAATATTTATATTTTGTATTATAAATATGCAAGTAATTTTATAATTCAGTTGAATACTATAAAATATAAATTGAATATGAATATTATTAAATGAATATTATTTTTACCCACCTCCTTTTTTCTATTATGTTATCCCATCTTCAGTTGGTTGCCTGGAAGAAATCACTTATAAGTGATAAGGCCGCCATCTGTGCTGTGTCTTCTTTTAGTATAAGTTTTATTTTTGTAATTTCTTTTGTTGGCAGTACAATAAAGTATTTAAATAAATAAATAAATAAATTATTGGTCTTAAATTCATTCATATTTAGTAATTACCTACCTAATGTTGTATCATTAGTAATTAATCGACTAGTAAATATCTTCACGATTCGTATGCAAGACACACAAGACACGATCTTACACTTTATCTACATTAGCGAGTCGGTTCTGTTATTTGCCTTAATTTTTACTCAGTTGCTTGATGACATTAAGGTCTACGTCTGAGAAACTGCTAGCTTGGTAGTAGATATAGCATTACAAGATTTTAGAAGCGTGTTTGCATAGTGCTACTAACACTACTTATTAAGTTATTTTAATTTTTAATTGTTATTAGCTATAGGGCTTTTTTTCTTTCAACTGTAATTTATATTGATCATGTCTTAGTACCTGCTATAGCAATCTTAAATTTCCCTATTAATTTTAATATCGTTGGTGAATTACCCATTTTAATGTTTTATTCTGAGCAATTGAGTTTTTACTTGAATAACAAATTACCTAATCAGTAAATTCTCTGTGGGTTAAACTACAGGAATTCATCAAAATACATGACGAATATAATAACAGAAGTTCTAGATTTTCCCAATACCTAAAGTGAAATAATCTTCAAAGTACTAAAATTCCTGTATGTAAAATTTATCTACAATCATCATCATTTTCTGTATCTGCTGTTATAATTTAAATTGATGACTAATGGCGTCATTACAGTCAGGTCACAGGTCAGTTACCAATTTCAGTCTAAATAATTGATATAATACAATAAAACAACATAATGAAGGCAATGTAGAGTCATATTTTTGTAATAAAGTCACCGCTAGTTTCAAACGGCTCATGTGGATTTTCTTTTTCATTATCATCACTATTAGATAAATACCTTATCCGTAATGATTATTATTGTTCATAGTACAAAAATAGGTTACGAAGAAGATTAATATTAAAAAATTATACTCAACCAATCAAAACAGCGTAGGTATTTTTCCAAAAAAAATATAAGTGTAGGTAACACGAGCATGTTAATTAAAAACAAAATTATGACGAAACACATGGAACGATGATCAATTAGTGTAAAAAATAACCCTACTAATTTGCTCCCGGGCTTTATAAATCATAGCCATTCAGTGAAAAATAATAATTGGGTCACATTGCGAGCAATAATTATTTATTAACGTTGCATTTTTTCCATCCACTTTTTCCAAGGAACATACCTATAATAAATTTGTTTTTATTCATGAATTACTTACAATTAAATAAAATAATAATTAATGCTGTAAAATTATGATATATATAAGTTCATGCAAGTTTCAGACGAGTATAACTTTGTTCACTTCCGTGAAAAAAGTCTGTGGCCCTTATTCAAACATTAAATGTGTTATGTGTATAAGTTGTAACTTGTATGTGAAATTGATACACATACTGCGTATTACCACGTGTATTACGTTTCATTATTAACTGCATTTGTAATAATATACCTAGTTAATAAAGAAACATGTATTATTTAATTATGTCTTTTAATGTCAGTTTTGATATCACAGAGAAAAAATACATGCAAATTTTGTACCAATTCTATTATAAAGTAGAAATTCAAGAGCAACAATCAATTTTTCCAAAAGTTTTAACAATTCAATTCAGTAATAAAGCACAGAGTTAAAAACTGTTAAAAGTACATAGTCCTACATGTCATTTTGTTTACTAACTTATGCCAGGTGTCATTTAATCGCCATAGCTTTTTGAGGCAATTTCATTATCTAGAGTGCTCTCAACATTTAATAACCGGTACTCGACGGCAAGTGATACAAATCAGGGTTCCATTCCTACTGCGATATGCTTCCGAATGATGTCACAATATTGTCACAATTGATAATCCAGATTAAATCAAAAATGAAACAAATATGCCTCAAAAATTTAAAAGGAAACTCACGTTTTCCATTCCCTTGACATACTTTTAGCGGCCAATTTTATGGGAGATGAGTGATGACTTATCTTCTTACAAGTTAATGCACAATGAAAACATAACCATCAAAAATAATTCAGTGTTTTTTGTCAATAGATACCGAATTGTCTTGATATTTGAATAATATAATATATATATTCATCTCAACAATAGATTTCGTAAGAAGACAATTGTATTGAAATGAAGTACAAAATTTGAATCACTAACCTCAATTAAGTCTACGACTTTTATAGAAGTTTAGA
>CAJQZN010017226.1:0-14861 GCA_907164685.1 Colias eurytheme | reverse complement strand
ACAATGTACTTAGAGAAGGAAGTTCAAAAATTTCACCTAGAAGTGACGACTCTGACAGCAAAGAATACTGCATTGGAACGAGAAATTAACGAACGTGAGAAACAAATTCACCAGTTGAACATGAAGTGCGGATCTTTAGAAAAGGTATTTATACAAGATCAATTATAAAAACTTATTTGAATTTTATTTTTTATTTGTTTTTTCCTTAGGGAGAATTGATTATGAAAACATATAATTTTGTATAGTTCCTTTAATCCATGTATCTAGTCAATAATTTTGTTTCTATATGATAAGTAATTTATAATTCTTTTATAATTTATATAATAGTTTGTATTTATTTTCAGAATGTCAAAGATAATTCAGATGTGATCAAGGAATTAAGTGAAAATGTTCAAACACTGAGTTTGGAAAAGGTATGTATGAATTGTAAAGCAAATGCTTAAAAACATGTATATTTTTGCCAATTTATGTTAATAAAAATTAATAATAATAAAGTAGAAAGTAGCAAGTAAAGCATGCTGTCTGCTTAATTCCGTTATTTGAACTCTTGAATAGATTTCAATGGATTCTCAAACTCAAGCTGAAAAATGTTAATAATATTTTTTTTTTGCATTATAGAACAGTCTAGAAAGGCGGTTATCACTGAGTGAATCACTCGCAAATAGAAATAATGAAGCAGCACAGTCTACAACGGAACAATTGCTAAAAGCTAACCAAATAATATCTAAACAAAATAATGATATTATAGAAATGAAAGATAAGGTAAGTTTGTTTTTACTGTCGTATATGAAATAAAAAAAAATACTTAAAACTAAAAAAAATATTGCATCAATTATAGGGTAACTACATTTCGCTAAAAATTACTGAAAATTAAATATATTTTCAGTTATTATGTAGAACTGCAATCGCGCTTGAACAAGAGAAGGTAATCGAACGAAATGCAAAAGAAATACAAGATCTCAAATCGGAAATACAAATTGCAAAGGACAGTATGGACAAGTTGAAGACAGAGCTCGATACTTTGAAGGAAAAATGTGAACTTAATGACATTGCATTGAAAGATAAAGACGAAACTATTAAAAATAATAATATGGGTATGTGTGAAACAAATCTATACAAATATTATAAAGCTGAAGAAGCTGTTTGAACGCGCTAATCTCAGGAACTACTGGTCTGATTTGAAAAATTATTTCGATGCTAGATAGCCCCTTTATTGAGGAAGGCTATAGGGCATAGGCATAGAAATCTAAATAACAAGACACTAGAAGTCGTAAGCGTGCGTGACCTTGTCGCCACTCAGGTGATTTGCACATCACCAGTGCATTCGTCACTGTTCAGTTGCTCTGGAGACCTATGAGTGTATACATGGTGTGTTTCAGCAATTCCCATTGCGGAAATTCTTCCACAAGTTGTAATTATACTTATAAAGGAATAATATTTCATCGGAAAATATTTTTTTTTAGAAATAATGCCGTTTTTCCTTAAAATTATAGAATATTTACAAGTATTACGAGTGTCACCATAGTAATCGAAATAACAATGAATGACACAGTCGACCATTCTTATTATCACGTTTGTTCGTATTGGAGCAAAAAGTCTCATATACTTAGGGATGTTATTCTAAAATAAACCGTAAATTCGTGCGTTAGGATACATATTCAAAAGCTTAATTTAATAGATAAGTTAGTTTTCACTAAAATCAAGCTGTCCAATAAAAGGCATAGTTTACTTGTGTGTACTGTTTAGCTTTCGGTTTGAATGTGTTGATTTTGGCGACAGCGGTTTTCATACGAATTATGACATTATAGCACTTCTATGTGTCTTGTTATTTAGATTTCTATGGGCATAGGCTATACATTATCACGCTAAGCACAGGAGCGGGCGCTAGTAATTAATAAATTAAAAAAGTATTTCGTATTATTTTGTCTAAGTGTTAACGTTTAGTGTGTCTAATGCTAAAACTTTCAATCCTGGCACTCAGACCACTCTATATAGACTTTGAATGTTTATGTCGTATATTATATTATGGTTTTATTATCTTTTCTAGTGATACAATGGTTACACAAGAAAATGGAAGAAAATTACCCGCATACATCGGAAAAACGTCCAAGTGCCAATGTTGCCAGTTCAACGCCATATTTTATAAATAGAAATAGTAGTGTCGTTCAAGAATCGGACGAATCTATTAATTTTTATGGCACCTCTAAGTAAGTTTTATTTTAAATTCTATCAGTATTGTACTTATCTTTGAGTATTGTATTATTGTTCGAGTTATAGAAATTATATTTAAAAATATTGTTTCACAGATCAAATATAGAAGACAGTCCAAACTATACACAAACGACAGAAAGGACTAAGAAAGGATTAGATCCCAAATATCTGAAGCCTGTCAGTGAAGAAAATAAAGGCATGAAAAAAGGTAAACAACAATTATTATTTAAAATCAAAGGAATATATATGTATACAAAAAATCGACACACAATTTGTAAACTAATCCGTTTCGTAATATTATTTCATTCTATATTGAAATAAAAATATAATAATATTACCGTCTTGACTTCATATTGTGCTTTTATATTTCAGACATCATCAGGCCCAATACAGCACAGAGTAAAGGAAAGGAAAATAAGAATGTAGAATTACCTAAAGTTGACTACAGAGAAAAGAAAACTTCAAAACCTACGACATTTCGTGCCACACCCGTATCTGCATATTTTCCTTAATATTACTTATTTGTTTTTATGGAAAATATTTAAGACTAAAATCTATCAGTGTATAACATGTTATTAAAGAATATTACCCATATCTGTTTGTTTTATTACTCGTTGACTGATATTCGAACTTGTCGCTAATCATTTATTAATTTAAAATACATATTGGCTTGGTAATTGATATAAACATCCATACTAATATTATAAATGCGAAAGTAACTCTGTCTGTCTGTCTGTTACTTAATCACGCCTTAACTACTGAACCAATTTGCATGAAATTTGCTATAGAGATATTTTGATACCCGAGAAAGGACATAGGATAGGTTTTATCCCGGACATCCTACGGGAACGGGTTTTTCATTGAAAACGCGGGCGGAAAGCTAGTAGATAATTAATTCATTAATATGTATCCGAGACAAACCACACCACCACCAATACATATAACACTGCATTAGTGGTTATATGGGCGTTGGTAACTATTTAACAGCTATTGTGCTTATTTTGAGTTATTTTGCCTATTATATATTTATTTTTCTCAAACAACAACTTTAATTACGATGCGGATAACTTTTATAATTTCCAAATGTTAAAATTTACTTTTACAACCTTATTTCATTTTTAAACCAAAAGCCTAGAATCTTATCAAATTACAAAAACTTGAAAAAATAATATTTCGCGCCAATTTTAAATGACATTTCTATTCTAAAGTTACCATAACGAATAATTTTTTTTTTAAATAATGATCTACAAATCTGATTCAATTCGTTTCATATTTGTCGGTTACAATTTGATTAATTTAATTTTACCTCGTTGAATAAACGATATTTGTAAAGATAACCAAGAGCTACATTGTTTTTTTCAATTAATAAACTAAATATTTCTTTCAAGTAGTAACATTTGAAATGACAATGAACTTCAAATTCGAATACAAACTTTGACATTTATGTATGGAATCCGCAAGGCACAAACTTTACAAATAGCAAATAATTTTGAGTCCAATTTGAATTTCAAGAAAGAAAAAAGTGAACAGATCTGGAATCTGAAATTTATAGTTTTCTACTCATTCTATTTATATATACATTCTGTGTATAGTTTTCGATTAAATACTTGAAGGGTCTTTCGAAATGTGGAACGGTAAGTTAAAAGTTTAAAAATTCGTTATCGAATTAGTACATTCATATGAAAATGTAATGCATTTATATTTTAGATCAATCAGTCGCCGGTGGCGGTTTCTTAAACTCTACAAGTCAATTTGGAAATGCTGCGACGCCAAACAAGGGACAAAAATCTGTTAGTAGAAGATTGTTAAGATAACATCATATTTCAACATTTGTACTGTTTCTGTTAAATTTGCCTCATGAAATTGATAAATAGCATTGATAACCATATAAAAACTTAATTGGCTACCTAAATAGTTCAAATATATCTGTTAAAAATACCTACTTTCTACATAGATATCCTTAATAAATAATATTCATTATCAACACCACAGGGTCGCAGAGCGTCAAGAACAGCACCAATAGTGATAAAACAAGCAATACATTGTGGTGATGATGGCATCAACATCTGGGGCACACCTATACAGATAGTTTCCATAGTAGCGAGGGTTAGGAATATTAAAGTTCAAAGCACAAAGATAACATACACTATACAAGATATGACTGGCAGGATGAAAGCTGTACTTTGGATTGATCAAGAAGCTATGGAGGAAGATGTGAGTATAATAAATATATTATATTAAACTAGCTGCGCTCCGCGGTTTCACCCATGTGGCTCCGCTCCTGTTGGTCTTAGAGTGATGATAAATGGGCTATCTAACACCAAAAGAATTTTTCAAATCAGACCTGACCAGATCATTCCTGAGATTAGCGCGTTCAAACAAACAAACTCTTCAGATTTATTATATTAGTATAGATTATTGTAAGTAACTGTTGGGACAAAATAGGTTGACTTCCTTGAATTTTTTTTGTATTGATTATAACAAATGAGGATTCTCTAACAACAAAATTGTATACTCACAAATCATTGTTCCAGTTAATAATATTGGTTATATTTTATTTCAGGATAAATGTTCACCACAAGTACAAGTTAATGATTACATTCAAATATATGGAAATGTTAGAGCCAACAAGGGAAAGAATGTATTAATGGCTTTCAAAATTATGCCCATTACAGATGTAAATGCCATTCTATTTCATTATCTGCAATGTATAAATAACAGATACAAAATGGAAGCTGATAGCAAGAAGGTTTGATTTAAACTTTATTTTGTTGATTTGCTTGGGTAGTAACACTGTCCTTGACTTCAATAGCTTTAATTCTAACAATATACACCAAACACAGTAAAATTAATTTGCTAATTGATAAATCAAAGAACTTGAGTCTTCAAGCAAACATAATAGAATTTTGAACTACCTATACAATTTATGTGCCTTCAGTCTGTCTTATTTCCTGACAGACTATTTGATATATTCATATGGAACATCTACCCTTACCCACTCACATGAAATTAATCTTGGAATGATTTCTGATTCAATCTATTCTTGTTTTCTAATAAAAGAATTTTTTTTCAGGTAAAAGATATGGATACTACAAGCAATTTCACAAATAATGTGCCAGCAAACTCTCTGGCTGGTATGGACACTGGATCAGTAAATGGTTTGAATCAACGGCAAATGATGGTGTATGACCTTATTAGGGCTTCAACTCTTGAACAGGGTATAAGCAAAGAGGATATATATGCAACTCTGAAGGATAAAATGCCTAGTGTTGAGTTTGAGTGAGTATAAACATTAAATACTGAATAATGTAGTGTTGCCACTTGTAAAATGCAAGAATCCATTAATTTATTTATTTGTATTATTGAATAAATATGGTATTCAAATATGTGAGGATTATCAAATAAAATTAAAAAAAAAATGAAATAGTCTATAGAGATGTAATATTTGGTAAAATATAAGTGTATTTTCTTGATATTGCTTATGAGAATAATCTTGCATGATGATAAACTTAAATTGTGTAAACTGTCTTTCGACTAAAAAGTTTTATCTAATCCATCCAATAATTAATAAAAGTAATTCTTTTATTTCTAGGAATATTCTGGAACTGATGTGCAACGAAGGTCATATTTATTCAACAATTGATGAAGAACATTTCCGTGCTACAGATGCCTTTTAATTCTAGTTCAGTAAAATAAAACAGTTATTTTTTCCTCAAGTCTTTAATTTATTTACCTTATGTAAAACTGTACAAATTAAACTTATTCAGATCTACAACTCGTCTCTTAAAGCTGTATTTTTAACATCGGGATTCTTGCCTTCATATGTTTGTGACTCTAATTGCACATTTTTTAATTCATTTTGTTCCAAAAAGTATTCCTTTGCTGTCCACGCTTGAGAACCATCTTTGAACATAAATATAGCTCTATCATCATCAATAAGATACCTGAAAAAAAGGAATAGAACTAAATTATTTTTAGTTATACTAAAAGTATTGTATGTGTCCAAATTATAAATTGCATTGCTAAGGAGCAAAGGTGTAATGATAATATCTTCGGTTTAAATAATAGTATTATTTCATTCATAATGTAATGCTAATAATATAATATTTATCATATTCGCCAGAGAAATATCCAATGGTAACCCACTTAAAAATATCTTTGCAATATGCATCTTGTGGCTATGTAATTTTTAAATTATGACATAAAAATAACCTTCTAACAGAGCATCAACTCTATTATCTACTCTCCATCCCGATAAAGATACAGTTATATATATAAATTTTCCCTAATATTTTCCATTATATATCACCAGTCTACTTTGCAATATGATTAACTAGATTTTCGCCCGCGGCTTCGCCCTTGTTTTCAAAGGAAAACCCGCATGGTTCCCGTTCCCATGGGATTTCCGGGATAAAACCTTTCCTATGTGTTAATCCAAGTTACCCTCTATATGTGTGCTAAATTTCATTGTAATCGGCTCAGTAGTATTTGCGTGAAAGAGTAACGAACACACACACATCCTCACAAACTTTCGCATTTATAATATTATAGTAGGATGATTCATACCGTTCAGCCTGTATATGATTGCTCCACAGACCAGTTTGCCATATCTTAGTTAATTCTTCAGTTCTGGCTCGTGAAGGTTTATTGGCAACTGTAACAAACATCATGAGTGTCTGTCCCTTCTTGGTTTGTGATAGTATTTCTTCTGGGTTTGACATATCCAACTTTGTCATATCAATAACTGGGGGCTTTCTCAGATGTTCCGGTAATTCGTCCTCAGGTAATGGTTCTTCATCCTCCTCCCACTGATCAAAAAGCCTGGAGTACAAGTAATTATTTTAGTCAATGAGATTCCAGTTGGGACTAGATTTGGTTAAGCAAAAAATTATGCCTAAAATGTCAGTTAAATAAGTGTTTTTAGTTTTCGATAATAAATATGTACTACTAAGTGCCTATCAATGCACATAGGTTATCAGTATTTTGTTTTTAATTCTTATCAAATGCATATAAATGGAATTTTTACAATATTATTAAAAGGAGAGAAAGAAGATGATTTCGTACTAGAATATATTATTATAATAATTAATGTAAATATTAAATAAAATACCTTTCCATGTCGGCATCGGTGAAATCTCGAATATCTTTTTTGGCCCAAGATGGTTTTTCTTTATCTTCATATTTTTTTGCAGTTACTATTATTAAACTGCAGAAACAATACAAAGTCACAAAATAAATCAATTTACCCATAATTTACCGTTGATCTAAGATGTTAATATGTAAATTGTATGTAACTGTATCTGTTATTCGATCTAAAAAAGTACGAACTCACTGTTTAGTGAGTAAATATTTGTTTGGTAGCTCATATAGAAAATTTGTTGATTAATGTATAAAATTAATATCAAAGGATAATTGGTTATATATTTAAAAATAATCTATAAATTATTAATATCTTTAGAGATCACTACACAGTGCACAGTACACTCAGCGTTTTCAACTTCATAATATATCAAATAATCAAACAGCAAGTGGCAAGTGCAAGTAGCAACAAACCATAGAGAAGGTATCAGTAATACGTGTCAAAATTTGGCATTTGCCTTTCATTGACGCCACAGACTGTATCTAGGTATTATAATACACCAAGAAGCTTATATCCAGTGTATTAGATATAAGCTTCTTGTAATACACGAAGGACTGGGCCATTGATTAGGAACGGCTTGGAACGGATAAAACAGTTTTTGAGACACTCATATAATATATTGAACACGTGTTGAATATAACGTAGGCTGTATACATGGGGCCAAGGTGTTGGGCCAACGTGTAGAGAGCTACTTGGCGGTATGTTGGCTTAATTGGCTAATAACATTGGCAAGCCAACCGATTGTTGTCGATTTTTTGTGCACACATCAAAGGATCTTGGCGCGCTCCGCAAACAGCGTTCACACTTCACACAGTGTCTTGTTCAGTTCGTTGTTACTCGTCAGCGGAGACAGTATCGTTGCGCGTGAGTGAAATTACGTTTCGATAGCGATGGCAGCGCCGGTGTGGACAAGCAATGAGGTTTTACAATTCATAGAATTGTATCGACATGAAGGAATAATTTGGAATCCACGACATGAACTACATAAAAATAAAAACCATATGACTCTATAAATTATATGTTTTATTTTCTATTTATTATAATATTATTCTAGGTGTTATTCATAACTCACTCGCAACTGTATGAATTGCGATAAAAACGAATATATTTATAATATGTATACCTAAGCAAAATAGTATGAAACAGTTACTTGTGCTTAAAAACTAAATTACAATATACAATGAGCATGTTAGATCAAATTGTTCTTTATTACATTACATAAATAATACATATTATCAAATATCACCAATCAATACATCCGTCCGTACTCTTTAAAGTTTCGTTTTAAAGGTAGTTAAAATTAAATTTAATGTAAAATGTACACATTTCAAACATTTGAAAAAATCTAAACATATTTTTTAATAATGTTTTAATTTTTATACAGAAATAAAAAAATTGGTAGTTTGTAAAGTAGGTTTGAGATGAGACGGGAGATCGGTCCGTACCTCTCTCTCGTTATACCTGCGATCGCGCTCGTGAGGTTTTGGTGTGACACAAGTTTCTGAACATGTCACCCGACTAAAACGATTTTAAAAACGTTATCACGTTAAAAAAATGAAAATAGAGATTGGAAAATGGTATCATCGTAGACGACAGAGTACACTCATTGTTATTGCCAATAACAATGAGTGTACTCTGTCGTCTACGTCGTCTACGTCGTCTACTACCAATAACTTATTGGTGCACATGTACGAAATAATTAAACGCACTGTATAAATAAATTGCCGCGGCTGCAAGAACTTCTACGTCCATCTTTGAAGCGCTAATGCAGAATGATCAGTAACAGTAAGCCAACGTGTGAACAGGAATCTTGGTTATCCATCATTTTTGCCCAACACGTTGGCCCAACACCTTGGCCCCATGTGTACAGCCAGCATAACACAAAAAGTATACTTCAATCGTGAGTATCTGTTTTCTATTAGAAATTAGTACATATTATTATTTTTTTCTTTCTATGAACTAGGTTTGTTTTTACTATATACCATTAGTGAAAATGATGTTAACTTTTAGGAAAATTTAATACAAGGAGAATACAATCACTAGGTACGTTAGATTTACTTTTAATATATTTTCACATATATTTATTTTATGAACGCGGTGATTGGATCATTTGTCTATGGTTCAATTCTCATGTGTAAACGTCAGCACTTGACGTTATAAAATTTTCATTCTTTTTCATTTAGTTGTCAATTGAAACGCCGCGAATCACGCGTGTCGTCGATGTAGCCGCGTAAATACTAAATGTTAAACTAATTCAACGAATCTTATTATTAATTCTATACCACTTTTATTTATTTCTTAGATATATATTTTTTGTAAAAGTTTTCTATAGTTTTTTGTTATTTTGAAATCGGAACTTTCAAAAGTCTTCTTGAATTCGTTACGGTCAAGTGGCTGAGGGTGTTATATCATACAATTTTTAGATTTTATTGGTAGTGAACATGGACCAGAATAGTATAACACCTAATACATCAAATCAGCAGTTGGTGATAAACGGTGACAATGATTCCGCTACCGCGCTCCTGCAGGAGAAGCAGACAAGAAGGAGGGAAACCTTGAGTGATGTTACTTTCATAGAATACATGACTGTAGGAATCCTGTGCTTCGTCAACCTCATCAACTATATGGACAGATTTACTATAGCAGGTAAGATTCTTCTGATAAGATTTTATCAAATTAGACTTATTTTTTGCAGTCTATCAAATATATGCAAAAAAATAATTCCATTTAGTTATAGTATTAGCATATAATTATTATACATTATAATTAATAATTTAGCTAATAGCACACTGATGAAAAATCATGATATTTCAAACTACCCTCACATTCTTACTATGAATAACTAAAGGTACCTACTAATACCAGAAGTTTTGATATAAGTGTAATTCCATATTTTAGTAAAATACACTACTTTACTACAATAGATGGTAAAACCATTCTTTTTCCATTACATTTGAATTGGATAAAGGGTAAAACGAAGAGTTTTACATTTAACATAAATAAATTTAAAACAAGTACATCTATACAATCATTGAAACGAATGATATTTAATAACCATAAACATTAACCTCTATTTTAAGAAATTAATAAAAGCGATGGCTTTGCAAACTTCATATTTTTCACAATTCGCAGTTCGCACAACAACCGTCAGATAAGCTAAATAGGTGGTAGTTCATTATAATAATTTCTTTTCTGGTTGGTATCAATTGTATATCAGCAACTCATTATAGTTCTTTAATTTATTCATACAAATATAATTATATGATTTCGTTCATTGTCAAATTTACTGAATATAACTTCTTACACTTGGAGACTTGATCAGCTAAAAGGTCATATATGGTTTGTCTTGTGGTTTGCTATTCATGGATGATACAATAAAATCTTCCCATAGTGTGTATCTTCAAAAAAAGGTAATGCACAAATAATATTTTTTATAATCGGCACAGTCTTCCTACGGTAAACCCACTTGAAGAATATCTCCGCAATATGCATATCTAGTAGCCATGTAAAGGCTGGATAAACGTTCTTGCATCACGCCAATTTTATCACGAGATAATCCTCATTTTAATCTCTATTACATGTCATAACTGTCATAGTTTTAGAACTTCCCGAAATGCTAATGGGATTATAATGGATTAACCCATTGACCACCGAGCGGCCCGATCGGGCCGAGACACAATAGATTTTCTATTGTGTCTGTGATCCGAGGACTGACGGATTAAACTCTTTAATCTTCATGAAATGACGACGCGTATGAAACAGTTACAAAACATGTGTTTACTGAATGGCGTGATTTTCGTCACACTAGATCGGAAACAACAAAATAATCCCACTTTTAGACGCAATGAATATGTTTCGCGAATATAGATCTTGTTTACGAAGATTTCCCTATTTTCGTAAACAAATACGCGCAGTCTTGATTCAATGGTTTCCACGTATGTACACATATTATATTCCGGCCAGCAGTGCCGTCTTTAAGGCAGGGCCCGCAGGGCCCTGGCCCGAGGCCCCGAGGTAGGCAGGGGCCCCACAATTCTGAAAATTTTCGATATACAACAACAAATTTTATAACATAATAAGAAAAATATCAAATCACACACTTGGTAAAATAGAAACAAGATTTAGAAAATTTGTTTAAAAATTTATTTTTGCACTAAAATAACAGTAATTATATACAGCTTAAAAAACTGAAAAATGATAAAGTTAAAATTTAAGGATTTTCCATCCCTTACATAGGCCCCAGCCAGTACCTTGGCCCATAGCCTCGTTGATCCTAAAGACGGCACTGCCGGCCAGTGCCCTTTACTTTCCTTCGCACTTGGGACTTGAGTCCCCTACATAAATGTCGAGTACCTCATTTAAGAATAACTATAACAATGATTTTTATTTTATTATCGTGAATACCTTATATTCTGCTTCCTTACTAATATGACTATGAATAAAAAGTCTTTGAAGAGGTGTTTATTCTTTAGATTCAAGTTTTATGACCTATTTCGTATCCGTTCTGCATGACGGAGTGCATCCTACAATAAAACTGTTTGTTCTGTTACTCAACAGTGCGTAAAAAACTCCATTAAATATCTAAGAATTCTTTCAAGTATGCTAAGGGTCATTAATAAATTGAAAGTCAATTGGGAGCCGAAATGTTTACTTGTTTAAACAGTATGCAGTCAGCTCTCATCACATCTCGTAAATATTCATATCCAAACATTCTCAGGTTGTTCGAAAATAAATAATGCCTAATGAACTAATGGAACGAGCGACCGTTATCGCATGATCAGGCGACGTCAATGAATAAGGCCACATCGACTATAATCGATAAAGCTTTTAAGGTAAATCCTTTAATGGTAAAGCTTTTTTACTAATTCTCTACCGATTCCGTCGAGTGATGTTCTTTTTTAATTCTATAAAATATGTCGAATGTGGAACACCCAAGAAGGGTCGACGTCACGTCCGTCCTGGGAAATAATCTCCCGCGTCTAATCACGCGCGTGGGCTTACTCCATTCGACAGACAATACCATCCTTAAAATATGCATAACTAAAACGGTATTGTATTATGAACGATATATAAACCTGTCTTGAATAATGTGGACTTTTATTAAAACGGTTCACTTAAGTGCTAGATAAACGCGCGGTTACGATATTTGAGCAAACATTATTTCGTGGGGGGCGGTTGATTTCCCCATGGACCGTTTCGCACTTGTGCCTGAGTTTTTTGTCAGTGTTTGCTGTTCAAATAACTGCCATCTGATGATAAATCTAAAGCTATAATTATAGGGGCAGCTGTATAGGGGCGATTCCTGGCTGAATAATAAACATATGCAAAAACCAAAAGGTGCATCTTATCAAGGTAATTTGTAACTCAATTTAAGAATGCAGACACAGTAGCAAATTATTAACTTACTGCAACTAATACTCACCTTGAGTAATGTGCGATAAGTGAAATTCTTTTCACGTTACTACGTTTGTATTTTGTTCGCAAAAGTATGCGAGGTAGATAATGTTGTCAGTCTAACAATTTCAGTTGAACAATCAATTTGCACTGATGATTAGTTGATGACTAATTTCTATTGAGACGTGGTAAAAAGTTATAATGCATTGTATAACGAATAGTAGCATAAGTTCATTTGTTCATTGTCTTATCTGTTGTATCGAGATATCTGTGGTAGGTCAGGGACAATAGTACATTCGTCAACGTATACTTTTATTTACTTTTGTATGATGAACATCCATTGCGTATGGCATGTACTCAGTACTACGCATACATTGCGTTTGTTTGCTGCTCATACACGGTTACACATTTGTTTAAATATTTAATAGTCTCCTTTATATCGAGGTGGTACTGATAGTGGTTGTCTGTTGAAAACTTTCTTTAAATCATTATTTACCACTACCCACATTGCTTAACAGAGATAATCAAGCTTTATGTTTCTTTTTGTCAAGATCTCCTAAGACTGACATATTAAGATTTAACTACGCGTATTTTCTTAATAAGATTTTGTAAATACTCATGATAATCTCAAGTAGTAAGCAGATGTCAAGTATTCTACAAGAAGTCTCAATCCCGCTGTTCAACTGATCTGGCATTCATTAAACACAGTGATTTACGATTCTCTCAGAACTTTCAGATGCGACCAAATGTTACTAAATATTCTCAGATATTTCATATAATTCAAAACTAACTAATGACCGCAAAACAGCAAGTAGACATAATAAATCTGGTCCATAGACAAAATCTGGTCTCGTAAGTCACAAGTCACAATGTCCTATTATGATTTGAATATATTGATGCCTATTTTCCATCCTATCAAAAGGTTCCATACCACACAACATAACGTCTGTTTCCAAAAGTGTAATTAAAGCATCTCCACAAGGTACCTAGGCTATCCCTGGAAAGGTACTTTCAAATCCTTACTATGTACAGTTTCGGAATACTAGTTACAAATTAAGCACTGTATATCTAATAATCATTAATCATTTAAATACTCATACACTATACGGTTCTATGACTAATGGAGTTAAATCACGCCACCCGTGTGACGTCATGATGAGTTTCATGGACTAATCATTGAGTCGGAGGTGAACGTAGTTCAAGATGAAAATATAGATGACGATTGTGGAATCACTAATTTTGATCTAACGTTAAAGAATATTCCGCAGTACCTATATTGTTTGTAATATTCCGGGGCAGGTTTGTAGGATGCAATCAATACGATTTGTATCTACTTTATTTTAAAACGAAGTTCCTTATTTTCTAATTAATAAAATTATAGGAAAAAAATACACTCAATTCTTGTCACTGTAACTAATTGGATGTGTTTCAAATAATGTTCGTAAATTGTATCTATAATACCTATCTACATGCATTTTTCACTTTTACACCAAAGCAACATGACACAAGGTATCAGTTAAAAGCGAAGTTTTTGTAGCATTGTGCGTGTTTGCACGTATTTTGTCTTTCGACGACATGCCAAGTTGTACACTTGAGAGATATCTTACCGACATTACATACAAGCGGAATGCACTCATATGATTTATGTTTTCAATTTCAGCATCAATTATTACGAAATGCTGTCGTAAAAATTAAATGAAAAGAAAATCTATTTTTTTTTCTCTGGTTTCATCATTTTTATTAGTTTTGTTAGGAGCATACAAAGCAGTGAGTTTGCGTTTGACGTGTAATAAAAGGGATCCCGCTGTCCCCTTTAAATTATTTTTGGGGTGCGGGTGTGTACACGTCGATTAATATTTGAATTATGTGAAAGGTTACGTCTGTAAACGTGTACAACGCAGTGAGGGGTTAAAATATGATATTTGATAGGAATTTATATTAATATGATTGGGGTTCCTTGAAAGGAAGCCCGTGGTCACTCGCGTGCTTCTGGTCTTGACGTTACTTTAATACGTTTCGTAGAAAATAGCTGGCCATAAAAGCAATTATGTAATTTAATGTAATTTTTTTTACATTATTGCACGCCTCATAAGCGAAGCGTTGAGGTGGGTACTAC
>CAJQZN010017215.1:0-11538 GCA_907164685.1 Colias eurytheme | reverse complement strand
CGGAACCCTTTGTGCGCGAGCCCGACTCGCACTTGGCCGGTTTTATTAAAATGGTAGTTTTATACATTATTCGACGAATAAGTTTTATGGTTTTATCCAATAAAACTTATGTTGCATTGAAAAATCGGCCCTTAAACGAACATGTAGTTTGCATGTCATTCATTTCATGCATGGCGTAAACATCCAAAAAGCATTTATTTCACAAAAAAGCAATTTGTGGGGTAGGTTCGCGCCGTACGAATCGTGTAAACCGCTAAGTAGACGCAAGTTGCAGACTTTGCCGTGCCATGAAATTTGAATCTTTGTAAAAAGACATGCGTAGATTAGTACAGTTTATCTTTTCACCAAATTCAAAGGATGTTTGTTTAACTTATTTGTTTTAACAATGAAAACATGTGTTGTAATTTTAAAAATTCAGTATTATGTAGTAACTAGCTTTCCGCCCGCTGCTTCGCCCGCTTTATCTAAAACATAATAAATTATATACTAAAACCTTCCTCGTTAATCACTCTATCTATTTAAAAAAACCGCATCAAAATCCGTTGCGTAGTTTTAAAGATTTAAATTTTAAGCATACATAGGGACATAGGAACAGAGAAAGCGACTTTGTTTTATACTATGTAGTGATAACGTGAGCTGATATTATTTTTTTTATTGTTTATATGCCCTATTTTGGCTAATGTGTTAATTCCCAAAGTAAATATTGTCATCTTTTTCATAATACATACGAAAGAATTCGATCTCGAGACGATATTCGATTTTTTTAATTTTCTCATTTCTAAAGCATTTGAACATTGGTTAGGTAGTTCTGTAAAATAAACATATACCTACATAAATCGATATAGAATGACAGATGCAGCGTAAAGAATTGAACCAATTAATTTTCACATCAACGTAAAAAGGTATTAATGTATTGTGCGATGCGCGCACATCGTTCGCTTCCGTTGAGAAGCGAGGTCAAGCTTGATATGGCCTGTGTGGATTGAAATAATATATGATGGATGCAATTT
The DNA here is from genome assembly GCA_907164685.1 of Colias eurytheme. NCBI lineage: Eukaryota > Metazoa > Arthropoda > Insecta > Lepidoptera > Pieridae > Colias > Colias eurytheme. The sequence continues at coordinate 10,528 of CAJQZN010017215.1, read as the reverse complement.
ACATGTATTGTAGAATTTTTTATTTAAAATGCAGTTAAAATAATTTTAAGAGAAGAAGAATGCAACGGCAAATTAAATAATATTTATCTTTTACTAGCTGCTCTTCACGATTTCACCCGCGTGGCTCCGCTCCTGTTGGTCTTAGCGTATTGATAAACCTAGCCTTCCTCGATAAATGGGCTTACGTCGAAAGAATTTTTCAAATCGGACCATCACTCGACATCGACAATCGACATGCGCTACACAAAGCAGTGTTCGGAACCGTTCGAACAGTTTCACTTTTACCGTGGTTTCATAAAACCACACAACATTTTTTTTTCATCTAGGCACCACTATTATTATATCCTACAAGTTGGAGCGATGACCTTGTACGGGTTTCGGGAACTGTCTTGAAACGAATAGCGTAAGATCGGTCCTTATGGAGTTCTATATGGAGGACTATGCTCAGCAGTGGGTGTTTATCGGGTGAAATGATGATGACCGAAAACGAACACCACAGCTAGTAATAAATATACAGTTATATCTCCAAAAACGTTTTTTTCATTTTAATACAACATTGTAAATGAAATTGTCACATTTGTTTATTTGTGCAGGAAACCTAACATCTATAACATTGAACCTTCTGTGTCGTTAGTCTATGCCAATTACCATGGCAACTATTTGTTTATTTATATTTAATTGGTGAATTCTTATGACTTTTGCTTATACCTGCGCGGAAGTGACAAACTATCTTTGTCTTTTTTGTTTATATCATTTTATTAGAGCCATCTCTCTTATACAGTCTGTCAATGTAATAAATTAAGTAAAATGAAACTTGTATTTGTGTGTGCCTGACACTGCATAAGAAGCATTTTTTTTTTGATATATTGTGAGTATATAACGTATCTATACATAAAATATCATTGTCTCTCTGCTTATCAGCAGAAAAAAGTTATTAATAAATAAATGCACCCACTCCCTACCCCACAAAGAGAATCGAGGCTATCCAAACCCTAAAAATAAACGATTATATCTATCATTAAAATAATACAAATTATCTTTGTTCACAGAGCGAAAAGTGGCTAGCCTACGAGATGCTAAAAGAGGAGATCCTAGAGAAGATTCGCAAGATCGAAGAGGAAAGGCACACGGTGGACCTCTGGTCGTGTGGGGCAGAGTGGGGCAGGAAACGGAGGAAGAGGCAGGTCACAGTCTCCCCTCCCTATGTGGTGTACATGCTACCTGACGCAGACATCATGGAGGACTGGCGACTTGTCAGGAAACTATTGGAACGGGCTGATTAGTTAAGATTTTGTGTAAAATGTTGTTTTATATATTTTGAGAGGTTGTGTGGTTGTTTTTTCGTAACTTATAAATAATTTGGAAAGAAAAAATAAATAATTATTTGTGTATACGGTTGTTTTATTTTCTACCTTTATAGTAATAATGGGTTAGCCGTTAAAAGATAGGATTGTGCTAAGACAAAAATAACTATTAATAATAATTAGATAATTAGGCTTTAGTAAGATAGATTCGAAATATAGGGTCGAAGTTAGGGTAAAATTCTGTACACGTAAAGTTAATCGATTTAATCATTTTTGATGTCTTTGAAACATAAATACATATATATGTACGGTCTACTTTCTAGATTATACATTCTTATGAGTAGATAAGTTATTAATTTATTGAGGGTTATTGAGTAACAGACAGACAGACAGAGTTACTTTCGCATTTATAATATTAGTATGGATAGCTATGTAGGCTCCTAGAGACCAGCGTGCTTCAAATGATCTGCCATCTGCTCGTTAAAGTAATTAAACGCCGTATAATACCTACCTAGTTACTTATTGAAATGGTTGCATTCACCTACTAATCGATTTCCTTTACGGACAAATATTATTTCGCCCTTAGGCCTTAACACAGTAGGTAATATAAAACCCTATGAAACTCTAAAATACTATTATCTTTGTCTATTTATTAGCTTAGCTTAGCTTCCCTTCCTTCTTAGCTTCCCACTATTTATATTTTTAGTTTTAACACTTTAGAAGAACCAGCGCCGCTCCAAGATGCAACTGAAGGATTTAGAAAAAGTAAGTATGGTAAATCGAACCAGTTTTTACTTTATTATGATTTTGCTCAAAGTACTTACCTATTTATAAAACAAACATGTCAGACATAGAATCATAATTAGGTAACGTAAAATCCTAAGCAGTTCATTCAATGCTAATATTTGATTGTATGTCTGTTTGAATAGAATAAGCTGCGTAACTACTTGACCACTGAAAAGTTACAATTCTTGAGTGACTTCCTGCAATATTTTATTTTGTTTTTATCTCGCATCAAGCCGGGAAATAGCTAGTTTATAGTTATATCATAAAGTTTTGAGATATCCCTGTCCTAAATACAAATAATTAATAATATAAGTGAATATAACGCGAAACAAGACTTCGTTTAACATTTATCATTCACATTATAAAAATAGAAAAGTACGACCTACGTCAAAAGAACATTTGCCATTTGTGAATAGAAATAAAGTAAAAATACGATTCATGACGCAAAACTTGAAACGCTAACGTTATAAGCATATTATAAATGTTTGAATGCAGAGAATACGTCATGAATTACGTAAGTATAAGGCTTGCTCAACGTCCATTCATCTGAAAATATATTTTATAAAATTAGCAGTCCATTTTAGATTAAAATTGAGCATTATGAAAGAACGAATAGTGTTAGGTATATGGTGTTATTCTGAGATGGAAGGATAAGTACCTATTCTTATGTTAGCATTGATAAAATAGGATTCGGTAAAACCACAGTAAATAATATTGTAATACTGTGGTAAAACCTTAGAGCAATAAATATTTTTTAAGAAGCTTAGATATGTAGGTAGGTATAATATAGTTGAATTTTGATCACTGTGTTTATTTAATGATTGTTGACTTTCACGAACAAATTTAAATACAGTTTATCTTAGAACTTTTGATGTCGAGGCTACTTTTTATTATTACTTAGGTAAATAAAAAGCGAGATTTTGGAAAAAAAAATCAATTTTCATTTTTCATATATAGGTAATACTTTTGGTAAATTAGGTTCTATTTTTAATTTAAATAGTATTTACTATTTAACAACTAACACTTATTACCTATTATACCACCTCTTGAGATAAGATTGAAGAATGAATTCTTGTTGGAATCCGTGGAACGAAGTAGGTATATCTTAGAAAATATTTTTCAAATTTTCATAAATAGGGCACGTAGGTATTTGTTTAGAAGGTTTTCCTCGTTTTTACAGTGATTACAATTAAAAAATAACAACTTTAACAATTTGGCAATAGGTACTCGGGCTAATTAATTAATTTCTCGAGAATGAAAATCGATCACTGAAACAAATTCGAATTTCATCTTCCTACAATAATAGGACTTATATTATAAATCACTATATAGTATAAAACAAAGTCGCCTTTTCTGTCCCTATGTCCCTATGTATGCTTAAATCTTTAAAACTACGCAACGGATTTTGATGCGGTTTTTTTAAATAGATAGAGTTCAAGAGGAAGGTTTTAGTATATAATTTATTATGTTTTAGTCAAAGCGGGCGAAGCCGCGGGCGGTAAGCTAGTATATTATAAATAGATATTATAAAGGAGCCCTACTTTTATATAAAGTAGAACAAACTGAACGGTAAAGCGACCTCAATCCCACCGATTGAATATTAAAGTTTATACAACATTTTCAATACATTTAATTCTATTGACGACGATATTTACAGTGAAAAAGTTTGTTTCAGATTCTTGGAAACAGGTTTTATACGGTCTACATAAATTTACTTAATTAATAAAATATTCTGTGTGTCAATAGCTGTTAATCCAGGATGAAAACTATGATACCAAATTTGATATAAAATCATTTAGCTATTTAGCTCAGAAAAGCTTATTAAATACTCTGTGCCCCGCGGTTTCACACGCATTGCTCCGCTCCTGTTGGTCTTAGCGTGGTAATATATTATAGCCTACCTATAGCCTTCCTCGATAAATGGGCTATCTAACACCGAAAGAATTTTTCAGTTCGGACCAGTAGTTCCTGAAGCCGGGTATCCACTTAGGTTCGCCGTGGTTTGCGAACACTGTGTGCTCCGCGAACGTGAACGTGGACAATGTACACACTTAAGCTGCAAGGAGCACTGACATTCCGCGCTCCGGTCTCCAATCGACACACGACAGACGGTCGGTGCAAACATGCCGCCTCCAGAATTAGAAGGAAGTGCAGCTTATATTTTGAAACATTATATTGTGATGGAATACAAACGACCTCCTCGATTTTGGCAAGCTAATATGTATAAGGGAAGAAGAAATAATGAAATAATGCATATATTCATCATTTCATCGGACCACTCCATGTTCGCGAACTTAACAAACACACGCTCGCGTCCACGAACAAACTGCGCTCCCCTTTGAGTTCGCGCAAAAAACCGCTTCCAGAGCGCTCCGCCGTGCTCCGATCGTGCTCCAGTCGCGCTCCGCGATCACGACGTATCCATTATGTTTGGTTTGCGGAGCGGGCGCGTTCGCAAACCACGGCGAACCTAAGTGGATACCCGGCTTGAGATTAACGCGTTCAAACAAACAAACAAACTCTTCAGCTTTATAATATTAAAGTATAGATTTTTATTTATTTATATAAATGTGTAGTTCGGTAAGACTTTTTACTAATATTTAATGCCCTTGCCTTGTAGTTCGTAGAATATTTCCTGGGCGACTATAGTATCATTTATCTACTGGTTATCCTTGGGGAGGTCCCGTTCTATAAAAAGCAGGAGGTCGTTTTGTATAAACTGTAATAAGATCTATGTACCTACTTGTACAAAATATTCAATGCAATGTATAAAATATAATTAATAATTACTATGGAACTACGACTAATGGTTTAAAAGTAAAACCAACGCCATGCGTGATAATATCGCAAGACCGCTGACCGCTGACCGCTCCATGCAGTTTCGACACAGTGTAAAACCTCATGAAGAAAGAAAGAAAGTAGAAACCATTTATTCAAACACACAACAATAGAATTGTAAATTATAAATAAAAAATATTAATTTATGTGTGGTTGCGTGCGCTAAAAAAGGAAGCCACTGAGGCAGTGCCGTCTTTAGGATCAACGAGGCTATGGGCCAAGGTACTGGCTGGGGCCTATGTAAGGGATGGAAAATCCTTAAATTTTAACTTTATTATTTTTCAGTTTACAATAACGCAATAGGCTAAATCGTAACCCCGTCTCTTAACACAGTTCAATAAATATTATAATTTCTATTTTACCAAGTGTGTGATTTGATATTTTTCTTATTATGTTATAAAGTTTGTTGTTGTATATCGAAAATTTTCAGAATTGTGGGGCCCCTGCCTACCTCGGGGCCTCGGGCCAGGGCCCTGCGGGCCCTGCCTTAAAGACGGCACTGCACTGAGGATACCTGAGGCATAATACCTCAGCACTGATTTTCAGTGACCCCTTACGACATCTAGATTGTCAGCTGCTTTACTGGATAATAATCAATAAGGCTCCGAACAAACATACTTACTTTTTATTATGTTGTAATTCTGAAATGTATGTTTTAGCAATTTTTTCTTTAAGTATCTGAGCTATAAGACATTGCTTTTAACCAAATTTCAAGACTCTGTGTTCATGAGTAGTACAATGTAGGTTTCAATAATTCCCTTGCGAATGTCGAAATTTGTAATAGTTTGTAGGCTGTATCTTTTGATTGCGCTGGCTTATAAGTTTGATTTTATTATACCTTAAAGATATTATAGACCTGACTTTTTGATGTGAATATCAATTTTATACATGTACCTAAGCGTTCATGAGTAAAAGGGTTGTAAGTTTAAAATGCTTGAAGGGATGATTTTTTCAAAGCTTGAAGGGACCGTAGATTTGAGTATTCGATATAAATTTCAGCTTGATGCCTCCTCGTGTTCCTGAGAAAAAGGGTCTCGACAGACAGACAGACAACAAAGTGAGATGAGACAAAGTGATCCCTTTTGAGGTTCGGAACCACTTCGGAACGCTAAAAAGTAAACATATGTCTGTTTATCGATACATGAATCATGATATAATAAAATGTATTTATCTAAATTACAGTACTGATTAAAATCAATGTAGGTTATAAAACAATAAAGTTGATAAAGATAATAACAACAACAATATTATATAACACACATAATATAATTATATTATTATTTATTATGATACGGTAGTTATGTAGATAGTAGCTAGTATTCAGTGGGAACTACCTACCATAAGATATAAAACACAGGTAAAACCACAACTAAGGCAACCTTGGGCAGCCTGGAAGAGATCGCTGATAAGCAATAAGGTTGCCTTATGTGCTATGAATGTTTTCCTTTTCTTTTAATATTATATGATTGAAAATTTTGTAATGGTACATAAAATTGTTAAATAAATAAATAATAAATGAAATTAGATTTAAATTTAGTCATAGACATAGATTAGTGTTTTTAGGTACTAAAACTAAAATACGATAAACAAAAATTTTACAATTAGTTACAATACAAGTTAACATTATATAAATGATGCCAAAAAAATATGTAACACTGGTTTTTCAGTAACAACCGTTTAAGTAAATATTAAGACCTCATATTGTAGTCTGAAAACAACTACACAGCTTATATACAGTGTGGAAATTTTCGATGGGCCCTGGAGGGAAAGTTCTTGAAATACTAGAGATAGAAAATTTTGCTAAAATGAAACATTCCTTTATTTTTGAAAAGAAATAGAACTGTATTCTAAGATTTTAGAAAATTCACTTGATTCGACTGGGAATCGAACTAACTAAAAATTAAAAATTGTTATTCCATTCTTCAAATCGACTCAAGAAATATTTTAATAAAAATTATTTTCTAGTAAAAATATTTACTCTTAGAAATAGAAGTAGCTTTCAGCTGTTCTTTTCGTAAAAAAAAAACATAAGATATACTTATAGATAACCCGCTAAAGACTTAGAAATATCTAGTAATTCTAATGTTGTACGAGTTCGCATGGGGTTTTTCAGGATAAAACACCATTTTCGGGTGTTAAATTATGATATTCATAATAAGTAAATAGGTCGGTTCGGTGGTTAAACTTAGAACTGCAGTTTATTTAAACCGTGACATTTTCCTTTTTTAGTAGCTACTTAGAGAATTTTTATGTCGGTCATAGATAAGTTCTAAACGAAGAACGAGATCCTAATTTTAAGTGAACTTTATACATTATCCACTTTTTTCCTTAATTAACAAACGATTTAAATGGATAAAGAATTATTATTTATTATTTTCCACTTTCACCATTATAAGATTCCATCTGAGTTCTAAGTATATTATTTTAAACTTAAACGTTCAGTTTAAATATACGGTTGTAGTTATACTGTTATGCTCAATTCCTTATCAGAGGAATAATTAAAAGAATCCATAAAAAATTAAGCCTAATAAACTCGATTTCTTACTGAATACGACGATTTCTTTTAGACTTAGTTGTATTTAAATTTAAAGCAAAAAATATCCTCCCCGGCGGGGAATCGAACCCCGGTCTCCCGCGTGACAGGCGGGGATACTCACCACTATACTACCGAGGATATGGGTTAAGGGTTGAAAACAACTTCTGGTACAAAATATAACGTATGGAAATTTAAGTCCATGGAGCTGAATATTATGCATTTCATAAATTAATTATACTTGATCAGGATGTTTTGAAACTTATAATAAGCAATACTTTTTATAAGATGCTAAGTTCAAACACGAACTCAAAGTTTTTAATTAAATTAAACTTTTACAAAACCGTTCAAAATCTTTGTTATTTGTCAAGATGAATCATAGAAGAATACAGGAATTTATTATGCGTTTCACTTTGAAATCAGTGTTAACAGAAAAATAAATAAAATAATAGTTGCAACAATTTACTTTCATATTAATAATCAAATTTTAACTTAAGCTAATTAAGTACCTAGATTTTATTCTGAAATTTGTGTGTGTACAATAATCAAATATTTTAAATTAAAAATATGGATCTCTTGGATTTTCCAGAAAAGTTTCGCACCAACATTATTCATTTTACTGTATTTTATTTACCTTCTTATGTCATTGTTTTTCAAGCGTAGCGCATCATGAAACTACCTAGGTACTTAAATCTTGCCTTTGAAAATCCTTCTAATTACATAGGTACTATTAATACTTATAAAGCTGAAGATTTTGTTTGTTTGTCTGAACACGCTCATCTCAGAAAAAAACTGGTAATAATGGAAAAAATATTTTACCTTGGGCTGTTCCCATTTACTCAGGAAGGCTGTTGTAATGGCGTAGACGTGAGTGAACCTGCAGGGCACTGCTAGTTTGATATAATATGCTGTAGTGTTAAGTACAAGATTTTATAAGTTATCCTTTTCAAATAATATTTTATATTGTTTTGTTTCAGTTAAAAAGTAATTCATTGTCACTCCATAGTAATGGTATAAACCAAAGTCGCTTCTCTGTCCCTATGTCCATTTGTATGCTATAATCTTTATTACTAAACAACGTATTTTGATGCGGTTTTTTCAATAGAAAGAGTGATTCAAGAGGAAGATTTTAGTATACCTATAATTTATTAGGTTTTAGACAAAGCGAGCGAAGCCGCGGGCGGAAAGCTAGTACTGAATATAACACTTTTTTCCAAGACGTATTCACTCATGTATTCATGTATTTAAAATATCAAAGACTCTACGTAGGTATTAAATGGTTTTACCATTAATGTTCTTGTGGTAAAACATTAAAATGAGTTAAAATTAAAGTAACTAAGCACTGTTTAATCACCTTTCTTTTCTTTATTGCCTAATGACTTGGAAAATATAGATCCGTAGAGAAAGAACCGTAGAGACAAACTTTTTTTTACAGAAATCAAAAGCTTAGTTACAGTAATATCCAATTTCTGAAACGAAGATTGGTATTAAACCCAGGTTCTACGCGGTATTGGCTTCACTTATTATAATGGCGAAACCTTGTAATAAGAATTCAACAGTAATTGATAAAAATTATGAGATATTGAATGAATGAAAATCATTTATTGCTATAGAAATACAAATATAAAAGCATACAATATTTAAAATAAGCAAAAAGCGACCTTATAGCTAGGTAGCGATCTCCACCAGGCAAAAGAACAATTCATATTTAAGTAATAATTTTTCAAGTTATTTACAGCCATAACTGTTTAGTTACTTTAACCATTAAACAAAATAAATCTTTTATTTCCAACTAGCTTCCGCCCGCGACTCCGTCCGCGCGGATGTCGGTCTGCGCGTGGATGGTTTATTTCTCCATTTTGAGTAACTCTGACAATGACATCTTATAAATATTAAATATCTATTGGACCCAAATACGGCTAGGCCTATAATAATACGCAACGTGTGTTCGCGGTTCTACAGAACAATGTCTATGGCTAAGGTCTATGGATAAAACTGAAAAATTAAGATTAATTTTTTTTCTACGTATTTTTTCAGGATAAAAAGTATCCTATTTTACGCCCAGGATAATAAAGTATAATTATACCAAGTTTCATCGAAATCGAACCGTTAGTTTTCACGTGATGTCTTCACATACAGACAGACAGACAGACAGACAGACAGACAGACAAAAATTTTTTTAATCACATATTTGGGTTTGGTATCGATCCAGTAACACCCCCTGCTATTTATTTTTTCAATATTTTCAATGTACAGAATTGACCCTTCTACAGATTTATTATATGTATATAGATACGTAATTTCCACACCACTTATGACCCAAATAATAAAAACTGTTAGTACCTAGATACTTATGTAGAAATAAAATTAATAATTATTTATTTAGTTACGAACAACTAAGCTGCCTTTAGATGCTCTAGACAAAATTGAAATGGCCAACTGGAAGGCCCAGCATTCAAATAAAATACAAATCATCAAAATCGGTTCATCCAAAAAATACATTTGAATTGTGAATCCTCCTTTTTGAAGTCGGTTGACAAACACACATTTATCTTTTAAATTAAATTGCCCATAAAGTATTTATTAGATAGAAAGTAAACACGCATGAGCGAATGAAATGTTAATCTATATAGCGTGTTTTCCAAGAAATATAACTACCTCTACAATCAATAGTCTACTAAATATTGTATCACACGCTACACATTCTCTTATTATATTGTTTTTATCTCCATAAATCTACTTTTACTATTATTACTTTCATATTTTTTTTCTGATCTAGGTGATAAGTATAATAATTTTTGGTTGTTAATTAGGTCCAAAACGAAACAAGTGAGATCAATCTTTAGTGATAAGGCCGCCCTCTGTGCTAGTTTAGCTATAAGTTTTAGTTTTTAAGTAATATTTTATAACTAGCATAGTAAAGTGTTATAAATAAATAAATAAATAAACAATGCCCTTTCATTAAATAAAGTTACGATATTTCAAACTTATTTCAAACTCAAACTCAAACATTTATTTACTCAATTAGACTTCTTGGAGAAGCACTTTTGAAACGTCAATACATATT
>CAJQZN010017213.1:0-12767 GCA_907164685.1 Colias eurytheme | reverse complement strand
TTGATAGTAATCACTTGCAAAAATGGGCGATGTATCCCGGACTATTCATAAATGTCAGTTGAATATGACATAACTATTTTGATTAAAATTGAATCCATATTATGTAAATTTAAAAACGTTAAGGAAAACACAAACCTGTTAAGCCTTTAGATCTAATTTCAGTGCTTTATGAAAGCTTTTATGTAATGTTACTGTGACGTATTTTATGACTTCTGCTTTTGAATTTAAGGTGTAATTTTGCTCGATTTCAATAAAGCAGGGAAAGTGTTCTGTGGTGTAATTACTCTCACTATCTAGACGGTCATGGTCGGGTTTCAAACAATGGTTAGGCTGTTTATGTGCGCTACGTTTAGTTTAATTTGCTTTGAGAAAAAAACCTAATTCACTCCAATTTTAAAATTTTCTAATGAAAATTAACCCTTTATACGAGTGTATTGTGTTAACATTTTTGAATGAAAATTCATAACTCATTTTTCATGTTGGTGCATAAGTGCTTTTTAAGCAACATAACACTCTATGAACTTGATCTACTGAAATTGTAGTGTAGTAAAGTAAAAATAGTGATTGTAGGCTTAAAACGCATTGTATGCATAATGAGAACTTCAAGAAAATCCGTATTACGGATATTTGTATAATAAATTATCATAGATAACTTTGAAGAGAGAAAGACTAGCTGAACTATAACTTATTTTTGTCGATTACAAAATATAACGACACTATGATGATAATTGGACGATAAACAAGGTATAGTTTCTAAATCTTATGAAATATATAAAAGTTTACGAACGCCCCATTTGTAAACGGCCTAATAACGTTTGTTGCAAATTATGTAGCGTGGATCGTTAAGCGCTCAAATTTACTTCTTTGACAGACAGTCGCCAACGGAATACAAAAGAATTGATCATTTTGGTGTGGTTAAAAAAAGAAAAGATTCTGCTGATAGCTTTATTCTTTCTTAGGGCCGATTTTTCAATGCTTGGATAAAACTTATCCGTCCAGTAAAGTATTACACGATAATATCAAAATGTCACGTGAACTGTCAAATACGGGCAATTATAGAATACCTACGTTTTTAAAATGGTAGTTTTATACACTACTAGCGACCCGCCCCGGCTTCGCACGGGTGCAATGCTGATACTAAATACAATACAGAAAAATTGTGAACGTTGTATAGGTATAAAAATATAGCGGCCCGCTCCGGCATCGCACGGGTATAAAATACATAGCCGGGCGGCCGCAAACGCTACGTCCCGCAATTTTTAAATCTGTAATATCTTCGAAAATATTCACTTAAATCATACGGTGTAAAGGGCCATATAGATCTATATTAAATGAACAATGTATCCATGGTATTTAATTGGGTTAAAATCGCTTCGAAAATTAGCCATTATTTGTCGTAAAAAGTAAATGACAAAAAAAAGTTATTGTGGGTTATCCATAAGAGATAGACATATACCATCGCGGACTTTTCTGTAGACCTTTTCAATGTGTATAATACTTAGTACATTATTTTGATAAAACTCGTAGGGTTCAGCCTGCGTTTGCAATGTAAGCGGAATAAATGTAATTTTTTACGACATCACATTAGAAACCTCAAAAATAACAGTACTTCTCCACTACTTAATGGATCTTATTATACATATAAACCTTCCTCTTGAATCACTCTATCTATTAAAAAAAACATCAAACGCATCAAAATCCGTTGCGTAGTTTCAAAGATTTAAGCGTACAAAGGGACATAGGGACATAGGGACAGGGAAAGCGACTTTGTTTTATACTATGTAGTGATTCGACGAATAAGTTTTATCCAAGCATTGAAAAATCGGTCCTAAAAGACGAAAATTAGAAAACAGCCATTAATAAAGCGCAATACACATTGAGCCCGCCGGGCCGCCGACAAAGCCCGGTGACACAACCCGGCGGCCTGTATGAAAAGAATCATGCCGGCAACATGCGCCCGCGCGTGTTACCCGCCGACATGTTGGCGGCTTGGGTACGCCTGCGCTCGGTTGCCCGGCGACGCTCGACCTGTAGTGACGTGCTTGTATTTTTTACGACATGGAGTGGGACGACGAAAAATGTCTTACGTTAATTAATCTTTATCATGACCACCAAAATTATATGACACAACCACACAACCTTTATCGAAACACGGCAATCACTGACTGCCAAATAAATTTCTCATCTCAAGCCGCCGACATGCCGCCGACCAAATTTTCCGACTTGTAATAAGTGAAGCCGCCAACTAGACCGCCGACAAAAAGTTGCCGACATATGTCGGCGGCCCGGCGGGCTCAATGTGTATTGCGCTTAAAATTATAATACCTATTAATAACATAATTATTATTAATAACATTAGAACCAATAAATATCTACTTATAATGTGCTTTTATATTAAATTCATAGCAGTTGAGTCAATTTTGCTCAACAAAATATATTTCAGGGAAGTCTTATTTTATGTTTTCAGATAATAATACTATATTATGGTAATAAAATAACCAGATTATCGTTTCACGCTTTCTCCAACGGCTAAAATGTAAATAAACATTTCATATTTATTTTAAAATTATTGTAATTTGTTTCCTTAACATCAATCCTCGTGTTTGCTTTTCTTATGAAATTCAAATTGTGTAAAAATAATACGATTGTAGTACAATAAAGCTTGGTATACATTGGGATAAGTTATTTTTTTATTTAGTTAAAAATCATAATAATATTATTTATTTATTATGTATTTAAATAATATTTGTGTATCTTCGACAGTTTGGTTAAATATAAATTTATAAATCTGATAAAAAATCACCTATTATAGATGGCAGAGCTAAGATCCTCTTTTTATTTGACGTTCCCAAAACGAGGGTTGGTAATCAATTCGTAGCATGTTATGGGGTCAGATAACAATTTTTTTTATCTAATGGAATTCGTCGTAAAGCTACAATTATTTCCTGCGTACAGTTGAACACTTACACTGATCACCCACATTCAAGAGTCAAGACATATTAACTAGGTAGCACTACTGTGATACATTAAAGTGACGTGAGTGAAGTGGTAATTCCTAAACCTAAAATAAACAATCCTGAAAACCTACAAGATCTACGTCCCATAAGTCTCCTCCCCTGTATATCCAAAATTATCGAGAAAATAGTTCATAAACAATTATTAGAATTCCTGGAGCGGAACAACATACTCCCTGATCACCAGTCCGGTTTTCGAAAAAAAAGAAGTACCACCACTGCACTCTTGGATGTAGTTGACTCTGTGATAGGATCGCAGGATGAAGGAAAGGGGACTCTACTACTACTACTTGATTTTTCACGTGCATTCGATACTATAGATATTACTTTGCTTCTCTCCAAACTAGCCTACTACGGATTAAGTGATAATAGCATCAAATGGTTTAAAAGCTACTTAAGTAATAGAATGCAAACTGTGATGGTCACAAAAGAGGATGGAAGCAGGTTGTTCTCAGAATGTACCAGCATAGGAAGAGGAGTTCCGCAAGGATCAATATTAGGGCCACTTCTATTTATTCTGTACAGCGCAGATATTATAAACAACATTAAACACTGCAGTTACCAGATATATGCGGATGATGTACAACTCTATCTCTCATTCTATCCTAGTGAAACTACAAAAGCACTTGACCACATGAACTCTGACATTAAGCGAATTGACTCTTGGGCACAAAAAAACTCCTTGATTCTCAATCCCCTCAAAACTAAGTACCTTATATTAGGAAATCCCAAAGTAATTGAAAAAATAGCTAACCACGATCCTGTCATAACAATAAATTCAAGAAAAATTGATCGTGTGCATGAAGCACGTAACCTGGGATTAATTTTTGACGAACACCTTAGGTTTGAAAAACACATTAACAAAACAATCTCCACCTCATTCTACAAATTAAAAATGCTTTATAGAATAAGAAATTATATCGAAACACCTCTACGCATTCAACTATGTGATGCTCTTATCCTCTCCAGATTCAATTACGCCGACACTGTTTATGGCCCCAGACTTCTTTCTCGCACACAAACAGCGATACAGCGCGTTCAAAATGCGTGTGCGCGTTTTTGCTGGAACATCCCTCCAAGAAGTCATGTTAGCCCCTACCTTAATACCGCAAACGTCCTTAATATGCAAAAAAGACGCCAGGTACACTTTGCCACTTTACTTTTTGGATTGATGCAGTCGAAAATACCCGCATATCTCTACGAAAAACTCGCACGGGTAGGTGAACGAAGTGCCTTAAACTACCTAACCAGGTCTGCAAACTGTAAACTGTCCATACCCAAGCACCACTCAGCAGCTTTCAAGGGTAGCTTTCGATACAATGCCACTAAGTGTTGGAACAACATTCCGCCTCCATTAACCAATTTGACAAATATCAATAATTTTCGTTCCCAATACCGGAAACATATTTTAAAATCCTGTTCCAACCCTTAGTGCATTTGTATCGAATTACACATAAACTTTATTTAATATTTATTTTATTTTATTTACCGGTTATAATATAACATAATACTATATACGCATTTACTTTCTGCCTATTTATCACTATAATTATTAACATTGTATACATAATTTCATTTTATTTATTTACATTATATACATAATTACATACTGATATTATATCTACCTATATTACATGTTTTAACTGATGTATTTATTTATTTATTAGTATCTATCTTATTATTGGAAATATATCTCACATAATATACTCATTTTAAATTATCCCTATATACAACTCTAGACTGAAACTCCAATAGTCACTTGGGGTCACTGAAAATCAGTGGTGGTAAGGTATTAATCACCTTGCCATCATAAACTGAGCTGGCTCCATTTGTCAGGTCACTCACTGCCACATTACCAACTGTTTTCTCAGGAATAAGATGCTTTTATTTTTAGAATTTTTCTTTTATTTCCTTTGTTTTTCCTTTGTAAATGTATATCTTTATGTGATTCTGACAATAAATGTGTTTTATTTATTTATTTATTTATGACATGTTCAATTTATTTATAACTAGCTTTCAGCCCGCGACTTCGCCCGCTTTGTCAAAGCTATTAAATTTTATACTAAAACCTTCCTCTTGAATCACTCTATCTATTAAAAAAACTGCATTGCGTTGCGTAGTTTTAAAGATTTAAGCTTACATAGGGACAGAGAAAAGGGCTTTGTTTTATACTATGTAGTGATGATTCACCTAATAAGTGATACGTAGAATGCAACTTTACTCCACAATATTCATTTAGCTTAACGAATTAAAGCTGAATTTATACGAAGGAAAATAGTAAATAACTATCAAAGCTAAGTGTGTACCAAGCTTTAGATCAGCATTAGCTTGCTATGAAGAATAACACTGGTGTATTGTTATAAAGTTATATGAAATACAACTTCATAAAAATAAACATATTTGCGTATTAAACCCTGAAAACAATTTCCATTGTAAAATAAACAATCCTTAGATTAATGGTACATATTAAATTATGTATTTATAAATTAGTTTGTAGAAGATATATTTATTTATTTTATTTATTTATTTAATTATTTATTGCACACACAAAAGAAATAGAGACACACAAAGTACAGCTAATAGGAAATAATGTGTAGATATACCTAGTTACTTCGGGTTAAATGCTGGTTTTTTGCATTAAGTTTTTTTGGTGGGTTTTTCAATTTACATACAAAAATTAGCAAATTGAAGTATTACTGCGGGCTCTATAAAATTCATGTAACTAAGAACTTTTTTAATTTCAATAAAAATTAGGTTGTTAGAAAAAATTGAATAGCTTTTTTATAAATGGCCCCATACTATTTTTGTCTTTAATTTATTTTTTTCAACATTGTACCACAAGTTTTAATATATGTATATAATTTTAATTAATCGTAAATGAAGTCATTACCTCCTACATTCACGTGGTGTCACTCACGCTAGAATAATCAAATATTGAATATTCAAAGATAATTTGAATACCATGAACATCACATCACTAGAATAGCAAAAGTTTGTGGAAGTCAAATATTTGTTCCGGATTAATATCGCTTTGAGGAAATGAATTAGTTTATCTATAGGTACAGGTAATATCACAGATAATAATTTAATAAAATTCAAATTCAAATTTCTTTATTTGCAGAATGTAGATTTACGAAGATAATAATTCTTTTCAAGCGTAGAATGGACAGGAGAAGCGTCTACCATCTTAGGCCGTATTCAGAAAGAAAGCTGGAAACTTATAAGCGCTTAGCGGCGCTTGTCAGCGCTGCAGGTTACCCCTGCACAAGCTTCAACACGCGCTGGTCAGCGCTGGGCGCTGCCATATAAAATTTGTCTTGGTCTGCTTTAACCTGCTTCCTTTGTGTAGAACAAACCAGCGCTGAAAAGCGCCGATAAGCGCTTATAAGTTTTCAGCTTTCTTTCTGATTACGCCCTTAGACACATAGATTGTGATCAAGCGCTAGTATAAGTATGTAAGTATTATATGTAATTTGATTTAGGAGTATGTTTTTTAGATATTTCAACTCTACGCCAATAGAAGTAGTCAGTATGTTATGTGTTTGTATATTTTGTTTAATTGTTTTTTTAATATTTTGGCTCAAAGGACAACAAGTAAATGCTCATTTAATTTAATACAATCACAAACAGCTGCAACATTGGAATTCATACTGTAAGTAGATTTTTACCTTTGTATCTAGAAGTAGTTAAAATATCAAAAAGTATTTGTTGTGAAAATGAAGGAAATTAAGGCTTTCTTTTTTTGTTAATATTTAATTTCTTTGAAAGTGGGTTTTAAATTTCATTCAGAAAACGAAACCAGATACAAAATGTAGTATTAACATAGCGTATTTTTTTATAATGGTTACACAAGTTACAGAACTGCAAAGTTTCATCAATATCACCTCAGGAGTTTTGGCTTTCTTGACTAAGAAACATATATCCCTCCATCCGACCATTCGTTTTTATTTATTTATATTGAAATATAAGTATGATATTATATCCTTAATTATTACTCATATTGATTATCTTCCTGATTACCACATGCATTTAAAAATTCTCTTTCCCGCCTTGAAGGTTTTTGGCGCGTAATCAACATAATTACTGCATTCTTTGTGAATTGTGTCAAGTATCATGGCTCATTGCGGATTTTAAGGGCCATTGTAGCAATATAGCCCTGACTTTACCTTTAATGAAATGAGTAGAAATTCTTAAATCAGTTAATAAATAGTGTGTGAAAACATCAAGGATTGGGAAAGTTCCTGAATATTTATTTTATTTGCACACTAGCTGTGCCGTGCAGTTTAACCGCAGTGCTCCGCTCTTGTTGGTCTTAGCCTGATGATACCTATTATATAACCTATAGCCTTCCTCGATAAATGGGCTATCTGACACCGAAATAATTTTTCAAATCAGACCAGTAGTTCCTAAGATTAGCGCGTTTAAACAAACAAACTCTTCAGCTTTATAATATTTTTTAGTATACTTAGATATTATTTTAATAATTATTTGGTCCCATATTTTATTATAAAGCTTTTTACGAAACTAACTGAGGAAACGAAGTGAAATAATATATCAATTATCGGAAAAAATCAATCATATCTTTTGACAAAACATATTCAAAATCCAAAAAAGGCATATCTATCATAGTGTACTTAAAGTCAATGTACTTTGTTATCAAATATGTATTCAGAACCAGGTATTTCCAAGCAAAGACCATATTATATCTAACCGGTTAGCTTCGGACATCGTACTTATAACCTTAATTTGTAGAAAACAGTATAAAATACAGACTGAAGCGTTTTAACTGACTTTAGAGAACAAAGGTAGTGGTTAGAATGGATTTCATAATAGCTGAAGATTTGGTTTATTTGTAAACGTAGAGTTATAAATTATAATTATAGAGTTTTTATGCTAAAAAAAGTCGCCATTATATTTTATTCATTAACTAGCGGTCCGCCCCGGCTTCGCCCGTGGTACATATATACGTTTCCTCTACATAAGAACTATACTGGTACTTCAAGGAATATAATAAAAAATGAATTATCGAAATCGGTCCACCCGTTCACGCGTGATGCCGTGATCAAGGAAAACGGGTTTCATTTTTAAATATAATATAGATAGATAGGTATTGGGTTTCCTATTTGATGTGACAAGTTTTGATGTTCTGGATCACAAATTATTGTCTAGCTTTGATCAGGAATCGAGATATTAGAATAAAAAACACTCATATATCATTAATTTATATAATATGTGTTTATTTTTTTTAATATTTTAATATTTAAGTATAAATGATTATCGTCTTAATTATGCTCATCAGATTAAAAAAAATATAAAAAAAATTGTTGATATGAAATTGTCTACAATAATACAGTATTAATATAGTTCAGGAGCCGAAGGATTCCTTATGGTTATGTTGACCTGTGTTATCCATACTAATATTATAAATGCGAAAGTAACTCTGTCTGTCTGTCTGTCTGTTACTCAATCACGCCTTAACTACTGAATCAATTTGCATGAAATTTGGTATAGAGATATTTTGATACCCGAGAAAGGACATAGGATAGGTTTTATCCCGGAAATCCCACGGGAACGGGAACTATGCGGGTTTTTCTTTGACTGCGCGTTCGATGCCGCGGGTGGAAAGCTAGTTATGTCAATAAAGTTTATTATATTTTCGTACTAAAAAAGCTCATAAATTGTACCACAGTCGGAAATGAAAGGTAAACGGGCACGCTTCGTATATGTTATCTTTTCCTAATAACAATCGGGTTACATAACATAACGTAACAGATTATGTCGGTTATGCTTTTATATGTGATTTCAAAAATTCGCGCATAACGTCTAATACGTTCTACATACAATTTATTAGAAATACTGAGTAATAGTAGATATTATATTATGTGGTAATGAAATAGTTTTTCGAAATATTTGAGAACCATCAAATCAAAATATTTTATCCTCGTTACCTCTGTTAGCTACCACAATCGAGAGTTTCGTACAGGAAATTATTGGGCGTCTCATCAAAATAAAGCTACTCACGGAAAATTAGCTTGATAGTAGGTAATCAAGTGTAAAAATGGGCGATGGATCCTGAACTAAACGTTAATTTGTTCCTCATTCAACACGTGACAGCCATACCTATAAGACGTGTATTACGTATTTATTACTAGGTATATTATTATACTCGTATTATTATTGTGGTCCGCCCAATATGGTTATAATGTCGTCTATTGTGCGCTTACACGAGGCTATTCATATGATAATTGTGTTTACAAACAGAACACAAGCGAAGATTATTGAATTATTATTTAAATTTGTGTAGAATCCGTCCTTTACAGGGGTGAATAGGATACTTCTATTGTAGTGGTTTTTAGCGTCATAACTCATGACTAAGAAAAGGAACGGACGGGAAGTGATTTAAAAATAATCACCGTGCAGAACTGCATCTGTCTTTTATGGAGAGCCTATAGATAGAGCCTTTATAGGATATAACTAATATTATAAATGCGAAAGTTTGTGAGGATGTGTGTGTGTGTGTTTGTTACACTTTCACGCAAATACTACTTAACCGATAACAATGAAATTTAGCACACATCTAGAGGATAACTTGGATAACATAGGATAGGTTTTATCCCTGAAATCCCACGGGAACGGGAACTATGCGGGTTTTCCTTTGAAAACGCGGGCGAAGCCGCGGGCGGAAATCTACTAGGATATAAATGAAAACTACGCACTATATAATACATCTGTTTAAAACTTCGCCACTGCTTATAAAGCTTAAATTCAATAACTATCTCGTTTTAATTTGATCCCTAAAAATTAAAACATAACCGATTTTAATACAAAAAAAACAAGCGCAATATTGCAATTGATTCCATTATGTATCTTTCTATTTATTGGTGAAAACCACAAGAAAATCTATTTGGGTAGTTTTTAAGTTTGTTGCAATCAAATTTTGTTTCATATTATAATACTAGCGGTCCGCCCCAGCTTCGCCCGCGGTACCTACATGTTTAAACTATCCTATCTCTCAAGTTGGATCGAACTGCACATGGTGTGCGAATTTTATTATAATCGGTTAAGTGGTTTAGGAGTCCATTGAGGACAAACATTGTGACACGAGATATGGGTGATACGTAGCATTAAATAGTTTAAATAGTTCATTAATAATCTAATAAAATTATGTATTTGATAAGGCCGTTTTGAATTTGCATATAAATTAGGTTTATGAGTAGATAATTAATAAACAAACTGTTAAAACAAACTGTTAACAAACTGTCTAGTTTGTTGTATTTATATGCCAATGAACTATGATTACCCATTGTCCTGGTCATATATTTTTGAATATTAATTGTGATTGCGCATGTTACTTATTTTGTCTGTGTGTGTATTGAAAATATTATTTCTAATGAGTGAATTTTTTCAAAACAAAATACCTAGTAGGTTAAACTGCATAGAAATAAGGTATATCTCTTATCATTCAAAAACTTCAAATCTGAATTGATATGTGATTCATTATAGAATTTGAATTACGTATATCGATCAAAATTGAGTCGAAAAGAGATAGTTACAGCCAAATATACAAGCATACAAACCATACAGAAGAAGCTACTCAAATCGTGATAAAAATTAAAAACTTTAAGCGCTGATTTTTCAATCCTTGGTTAAAACTCATTCATCGAATAACGTATTAAACTACCATTTCAAAAATATATTATATTTGTCCGTATTTGACAGTATACAGGTGACATTTTAAAAATATGTTCGTGTAATACTTTATTGGACGGATAAATTTTAACCAACGATTGAAAAATCGGCCCTTAATAGAATCAGGTAATTCTCTTTTTCAACAAAAAACTCAAACGTAATAAATAGGACAGATTTTCCGTTATGTTCCGTCTTCCATAAAACTAATTTTTGAACAATATACGTACATATAAAAAAAGCAAAACGTAGGAACATAACCTAAGCCATGAGGCATAGCGCGACAGCAATAGATAATAGGAAAACCAAATTTTGAATTCTCTCACTCGTTTTGTTGGCTCATATACTTTATCTTATAATAACAACTCTAAAAGCGTCAAGGATATATTTTTGTGAAGGTGAAAAATAAACCTTTTCGTTAAATTAATAATAACATTTATACTCCAATAAGTCTTGTTACCTTTATAGCGTAAGATATGGCTTTTTATTTGCTTTTAGTTCATTTTATGTGTATACTGTATATTTTATACAATTATGGGCATTTAAAATACTTAAATTTATAACCATTTAGTTAATGGTTCTGTCAACGAAATTAACTAGGTCGTTTTAGCATAATCGCTTAAAGTTGCTAGCAAAAAATATAATAATTTAACATGTGGTAAAATTTTGCTTTCACTGTTATATAAATAATAAGAAATAAACTAACTTCTAACTTTCACGTGAATAAAGATGATCTTTATTTTAACAAAAAACGGGTAGGTATAATAATTAAATGACATATTTTAAAAAAAAAAACTAAACCGCCTACAAGTTGTCAGATATGAACCAAATTTAAATTGGACCAACCGGATGGCACTCGCCTTCAAATAAAAAAAAGAATCATCAAAATCGGTTCACCCAGTCGAAATTTCTAAAGTAACGAACCAAATAAAATACATTCAAATTGAGATCTTCTGTTTTTAAAGTCGGTCGATTGAAATGTAAGTTTATCACAAATTTATGAACATGGAATTGTGGGTCATTAATCTGATCCCAGGAGAAATTTATTCGCTGGAAAATTAATTTAGAATTCTAAATGAAATAAACGGACGATCTAGATTCCATAATTTTATTATAGTACATTTAGTGCTTTTCGTTTCATCCAAATAATCACTGAGTCACTAATTTGATTACTCTCACGTTTTTATTTAATCTCGTAGTACGTTAATCAGAATTTATAAACGTTTTGTGTATTATTATTTAGATTTCTATGTAAATAAATCATTTCAAAAATAATAAACTAAATAGACGTGAAAATCTCAATTTTAATACGACGTATTTGAGCCTATACCTTTTATCCAGGTACTTATATTAGCTGCAGTTTGCTTATAAACTATAGGTAGTTACTTAGTTGAAAGTATAAGCATCGAATGCAATTGAATTCAAAAAGTTAATTTTTATACATTGTACTATATTTCTGTAAAATATAAATAAATGTCATTGTAAATTTTATGTCACGAGCAAATAATTAAATAAGACCTCTGTAAAATTTCACTGTCTCTTACACTATACAAGGTTATCAACAATATCCAAAATGAGGTGATTCCGTATGATATTCACTTAATAACCCTTAAACCGGGGTTAGCAACTTTCCAAGACCTTAATAATACTTAAACTGTATGAAGTATATAATTTTATTGAATTGTCTTGCTCTAAGATTTTAATATACCTATTGAATTATTATCATAAGTTTTTTGACTACAGGCATATTTAAGCTTCATGAGACTTAGATATTTAGTATTACATTTCATCGTAATATTACGCTAATTCTGGAAAATCTAAATTACCTCATCTTCGAACATTAGAAATTGTAGATTTGACTCTACTTTTCATAAAACTATAAAATCGATTGTTCTTAGAAAACAAAGGTTCGGTTCAAATTACATTCTATTATTATTAAAAACGCCAGAAAATCCATTTTTCCACCAGAAATAGGTAAAACATCTACTTAAAAATTTAAAATACTTCTGCGAAACATAAGCCCAAAATTTAACAAATTATTTAACGTTCATTTCTAAAAATCGTAAA
>CAJQZN010017211.1:0-24219 GCA_907164685.1 Colias eurytheme | reverse complement strand
ATGCTTGCGCACGTCGCGCCAGTGCGCGGTGCACGCGGTGCCGAGCTCGTCCAGCAGCGCGCGCAGCTTGTCGCGCCGCTTGTGCGACAGCGCGCTGATGTGCTGGTTGAACAGCCGCTCCTGGAATATATACGTGACGAGCTCAAAAAAAGGCAATCAGTTAATAAACATACAGGTCAAAATCACGCTCCTAGAATACGAGCGTGAGGAAGTTAAAAAAAAGCCAAGAAATCAGTAACATACAGGTCAAAATCACGCTCCTGGAATACGAGCGTGACAAAGTAAAAAAAAACCAAGAAATCAGTAACATACAGGTCAAAATCACACTCCTGAAATACGAGCGTGACGAAGTTAAAAAAAGCCAAGAAATCAGTAACATACAGGTAAAAATCACACTCCTGGAATACGAGCATGACGAAGTAAAAAAAAACCAAGAAATCAGTAACATACAGGTCAAAATCACGCTCCTGGAATACAAGCGTGACGAAGTTAAAAAAAAGCCAAGAAATCAGCAACATACAGGTCAAAATCACACTCCTGGAATACGAGCGTGACGAAGTTATAAAAATAGGCAAGAAATCAGTACATGAACATACAGGTCAAAATTATAGCCGGGTAAAAACAGGCCAGATTATGGAGAAACAAAGGTAAGTCAGACTTTTGAGAAGAATATATGAGAAAAAAGAGAGACGTAAGTCGACTTACGTCTCTCTTCTCCTCTCCAAAAAAAAAATGTGTGCGTATACTAATGTACACACGTAAGAAGTGAAACTTCTTTATGACCTTATTTTTCAAAAAATAATTTACTATATGCAATTTTACACAAATACGTTAACGTAACACGCTCGTCGCTTCGCTCCTTCGCTACCTATTTAAATATTTACCCCGGCCGCTGCTGCGACTCGCTCGCTTCGCTCGCTCCGCTCGTGCGGTAATTCAAAAGTTAACCTAAAACGCTCGTAGCTATAGGGATAAGAAAAAGATGGCGCGTAACGGAAAAATGTCACGCGTAACGAAAAAATGTTACACTAAATTTTTTTCCAACCCCGATAAAGAAGTTTCACTTCAAAAAATCGAACTTAAGTCATGTTAAAAGTAAAAATGAGGAAATGAAGACGAGATAATATTTTCAAAAATATGTGCAATCCACTAGGACTATACGTGAATACCTGGCAAGATTTTTGAAACTTAAGCGAAATTTTGAATGACTAGTTTTTAACAAAATTCCTTTGAATAAAAATAAAGTGTAAAATTAGAGAGTAAAGTTTGATAAAAAAGAGACGCCCTTTTGCATATTTCATTGCATAGCTTCTATCGCGGGCCTTGAGCGCGGGGACGTAATCCAGAAATTCCGTAACGAACTCCGACGGGCGCGGAGGTGTGGCTTGAAGGCACGCCATGCAATAGCTTTACCGCGGCAGTCCCCGAGTGACACACGTCTTTTTTTTAATAAAAATCAATAACAAACCTTATCCTCCTTGCTGAGGTCGTCAGCGAGACTGTATCTGTGGTCCTTCTTCAGTTGCTTCTTCGCCTCGCGCCACGTCAGGTCCGGATTCCTGACGAGGTCCGCTTGTAGGGCGTTGAAATGCTGCAAACCATTATAAATTATCTAACTATAACACTACGTTGTATAAAATAATTAATATTAGATAAACATCATGAAACTATTGTATTGTCACTGTTTCTTGATACGTGTACAAAGTTTGAATTGAAATAGAATTAAAACTGCTTAAAATCGCTTAAGAACCACGTTCTTTGCCATCATAAGTATGTAAAATTAACAGGATTATAACAAGAACAACTACAGAGTTTCTTGCTGGCTCTTCTCTATATTGCTTTCCTCACCGATCGTAAATGATAAAACTATGGTATCCCAAATGCATCTAGACGAAATCAAATGGAATAAATAAATGTTTGTCCCTTACTCCCCACGCTTCGTAGCTCCTTCTGCACCTACCCCTTCCTTCCCCCTTCTCCCCCTCTCACCTGCATCGCCTCGTCCCGCTTGTGGAACTCCCTCTCCTTGTCACGGTCCCGCAGGCTGGTGGCGAGCGCCTTCTGCACCTGTTTCTCTCTCTCCTTGATCGACGCCTGCGCACGCAGCTCCCTCTCCTTTTCTCTCTCCTTCTCCTCCTCGTCCTCCTTCGCCGGCTCCTCCTCGCCCGGCTCCCCCTCCGTCTTTGGTGGTTCCTCCTGCTTTTTTAGCATTCGATGAATATAATTTTGAAGTGAAACTTCTATAGGCGCGTTGAGAGCAAAATTTCATGGTCGCATGATGGCAATACCGTCACGACATGGAGTAAGGTGACGATTTTTGTATCTTGCCAAAGAAGTTTCACTTCTGACATGTGGGCTCAGCACACACGCTCTATTTTACATAATAGCTTTGCATCTGAAATTCTGTCTACGAACCATTTTTAAATATTATGGTTCTAAGACAGAATTTTGCAACCTAACACCTGAAATTCTGTGTATCAAACATTCTGAAAGTGTAAGCACATTGCACACGATTCTTCTGGGGTAAAATTCATAAAGGTCGGTCCACACTTGATCATTTTCACGTATCAGATCTCCGTCGCGTAGCATCGACGCGTATCATGTTTGCTAGTGTGGACGCAAAATGATGGCGATCATGTTACACCTCGATCGCTACTAACCGCGTATCTGATATTTGTCGTAAATAATATTAATAATCCTACTTAATATTATAAATGCGAAAGTTTGTTTGGATGTGCGTGTGTGTATGTTTGTTACTCTTTCACGCAAATACTACTGAACCGATTACAATGAAATTTAGCACACATATAGAGGGTAACTTGGATTAACACATAGGATAGGATTTATCCCGGAAATCCCACGGGAACAAATCTAGTAATGTAATGTCGTAAGATAAGGTATGTTCAAAATGGGCGTCCCCACTTAGGATACGCATACTCGATACGATACACCTGGTACTGATACGATTACTTGATACAAATGTGGACCTACCTTAAAAAAATTTTTTAACGTCATTTCTCCAATAAGCAAGAGTATTTAAAATATTTGCAAAATTTGAAAAAGGGATGATATCAAGTTGTGATAGGATTTATGGAGAAATGGGACTCTTAAATTATTCATAAATATGACATAGGTAATCATGATCAGATATTGCACTTTTTGAACAAACAACAAATCTTTAAAGTTAACAATTTGATATAGAGCGACCTTGACCTCTTATTTGAAGACCGTAAATTAAAATGACTGGCAAATTCATATTATGAACACAATAACCAGTCATGGTTCATTATGGTATAATATGAATTTGCCAGTCAATTTAACTCATGGCGGAAACTGTCTGGAAATAAAAGGTCTCTGTACTCTGTTAAATACGTCGGGAAATCTATGTATGTATTATTTTTCAAGATTTTAGTCTACAGACTGATGGAAACATTAAATTATGAATGATAAACATTATATTCCATACTGATGAACTTGACTTTTTTCAACTTTTTTTGAAAAATTTTGTCAAATCACAGACTTCTTCCGTAATAGTGTTAATACATTTACTAAAGAAAGTTTTAACTGTTTCAATATTAAAATGGGAGTAAAATAACAAAACATACAATCATATCATTTATTAACACAATTATTACAAATACAACACTATCATAAGTGGACAGATACTGTGAAAATGATTATGTATAATAGATCTTGTTGTGTATAAAATAAAGTTTAAAATGCAATTTTGTAGGATCACTACATAGTGTAAAACAAAGTCGCTTCTCTGTCCCTATGTATGCTATCTTTAAAACTACGCAACGGATTTTGATATAGTTTTTTTTTTTAATAGATAGAGTGATTCTCGGGGAAGGTTTTAGTATAATTGAAAAACAGTATATACGCCAAACATTTTGTCGAGTCATATAAATGCATAAAAATTATTGGGAACCAAATATGTGTAACTTATAAAAAAAGATCAAATCAAAAATAAGATAAAACTTCGAGCAAAGGGTATCAAGATATGTATGTCATCGCCGAGTGCTATAGGTTATATAATTATATTTACATACCTCAGGCGAGGCCGGGTGCGGCGCTAGTATTGCATATTTTATTATCAATTATTCAAATTCAAATTCAAATTCAAAATTTATTTATTATAATGTACTGCATTGGGTATATTATTAAAAATTTTCACTGCAAATCAATTTTATAGCTACTTAATTTCAAAAATATGTTGTTATATTTAAATTTGCAATTTATAGATTAGCAGATAACACTAGAAATTGTGAACCTTTAAATATATAGGTTTCGTACTGGAATACGACCATATTGCATCTCGCTCTAACGATGACTATTTGCAAGCGTTAGAAAGAGACAACTAGCTTAACATCAAATATAATCAATTTCACAGTACCCGTCTTTTATTTACAACAAGTCAATAACTGCGTTAAAAACAACCGACTTCAAACTTTTACTTGCAACATTTACAAATACAGACAAAAATGCTCATAAAATAAAAACTACTGGGCCTATCCGAATAAAATTTTTATGGGACCAATTCGACACCATCCCGCATCGAACAAAGAAAGAATCACGTAAATCGGTTCAGAAACCACGGAGTAATCGGTGTACATACATAAAAAAAAAAAAAAAAAAAAAAACATACCGGCCGAATTGATAACCTCCTCCTTTTTTTTGAAGTCGGTTAAAGAAACTTACCGATATAAGTATGTGAAACTTAAATCTAAAAAGGTATAGATATAGCACATTTTGTTTTACAAACATATAATATTTCTACAGTTTTTGGCTTAATTTTGTGTTTATATTAATTTGCACTTCAAGGGGCCTCAAATATAATATTTTCCAACAATTCAATTATTCCAATGTACAAGACTTAATAGAGCATGTTGAAACACTCTATCTCGCTCCAGCTCAGTAAGATTTGGATATGTTAGAAAGAAACAACACACATTTCTCCTTATTATAACAACAATACGAAATATATCGATCTCTTTCTAGCACAGTGAGATGTGTATGAATGAATGAAACAGAAATAATTGTCCGTTTCATTCACGCTTCAAGAAAAACACTAAACTACGGCTTATGTTTTATCTCTCTCTCTAGCACACTGAGATGTGAATATGTAAGAAAGAAACAGTACTATCCATGTTTTATTAATATTTATTACTATTTTCACAACAATCATATTAAAATTACGGCTAACGTTTCGTCTCTTTCTAGCACAGTGAGATAATTGAGAAAGATATACAACCTTCCTTATTTTTCTTAAGTTTAGAACGAATTAAGTATATTAATTTTAATTAATACATTAAGCTCTTTTTAGTTTAAAGTTATTAATGAACATACACCTATCTTAATTTAAAAACAAACAATCAAATTGTGCTTTGCCGTTTTTAATAGCGACATATAAGTAAAAAAGTGGTTATAATATTTTTTATTTATAAGAATAATTAAAATACTATGCGACCATTAAGATTTGCAAATCATTAATATGAAATGATAATGAATAAAAAATCAAATAAAAAAAAACATTTTTTAATTAAAATCAAACAAAATCTTAAATGTATTAATACATTTACACGATATATTATAGTGGCGTAGTTGTATCTTAAACCTAAAGTAGATGATCTGAGGGCTGATTTTTCAATGCTTGGATAAAACTTATTCGTCGAATAATGTATAAAACTACCATTTTAAAAACGTATTCTAAATGCCCGTATTTGACAGTTTACGTGACATTTTAATATTATCGTGTAATACTTTATTGGACGGATAAGTTTTATCCAAGCATTGAAAAATCGGCCCTAAGGCTGTCAAAAAATAATTATACAAATTTTATTTTACCTTACATGTACATTTCAAAATGTATTCCGTAAAAAATGTTGCCATAACCATATATATATTATAGTAAGGCCATAAATAGTACGAAAATTAAAAATACTCAAACAATAGAGAAAATTTACTGTTTTTTTTTTCGTATAGAAAACCTAACCCACCTAAGTGTGACATTAAATTCATAAGTTAATACACATTAGACATAACTTTAGATTTATGTATTTTGAAGAAAAAAAATGACATTCGTTTTAAAAAATAACGATAGGAATACAAAAATAAATATATAAACATTAAATAAAAAAACAATAACTATTGCCTCAAGTCAATAATAAAAAAAAACAAATATTTTATTTAAAAAAATTCATTTTTTTTAATAGTCAATATAAAATTACCTAGTCTATTAAACAATATCCTAAATAGTCAAACAAGACAATATTATCACATACACAGATACAAGCAGTAGGGAAACTTCATACAACACGTTCGAAAGCTCACGCACACAAGCAAGCGCGAGAATCGTAAGGGTATTCTTATATAGACTGTCAACTAGCCGCGCTTCGCGGTTTCACCCGCGTGGCTTCGCTACTGTTGGTCTTAGCGTAATGATATGTAGCCTATAGCCTTCCTCGATAAATTGGTTATCTAACACCGAAATAATTTTTCAAATCGGACCAGTAGTTCTTGAGATTAGCGCGTTCAAACAAACCAACTCTTCAGCTTTATAATATTACTAGCGACCCGCCCCGGCTTCGCACGGGTGCAATGCTGATACTAAATACACTACAGAAAAATTGTGAACGTTGTATAATGTATAGGGTAGTATATTATTATTAGTCTGTGGTATAGGTATAAAAATATAGCGGCCCGCTCCGGCATCGCAATTCGCACGGGTATAAAATACATAGCCGGGCGGCCGCAAACGCTACGTCCCGCAATTTTTAAATCTGTAATATCTTCGAAAATATTCACTTAAATCATGCGGTGTAAAGGGCCATATAGATCTATATTAAATGAACAATGTATCCATGGTATTTAATTGCTTAAGGATTAATGCTGTATTGGTTAAAATCGCTTCGAAAATTAGCCATTATTTGTCGTAAAAAGTAAATGACAAAAAAAAGTTATTGTGGGTTATCCATAAGAGATAGACATAGTCCATCGCGGACTTTTCTGTAGACCTTTTCAATGTGTATAATACTTAGTACATTATTTTGATAAAACTCGTAGGGTTCAGCCTGCGTTTGCAATGTAAGCGGAATAAATGTAATTTTTTACGACATCACATTAGAAACCTCAAAAATAACAGTACTTCTCCACTATTTAATGGATCTTATTATACATATAAACCTTCCTCTTGAATCACTCTATCTATTAAAAAAAAACCGCATCAAAATCCGTTGCGTAGTTTCAAAGATTTAAGCGTACAAAGGGACATAGGGACATAGGGACATAGGGACAGGGAAAGCGACTTTGTTTTATACTATGTAGTGAAGTATAGATTGTGATAATACCCTTACGATTCTGGTAAACACGCTTGCTTGTGTGCGTGAGCCATTACGAACGTGTTGTATGAAGTTTCCCTACTGGTTGTATCTGTATATTGTGATATTTGAAAAAAAAAACACAAAACACCTTGTAATGCGTATAACAGCTCGAACCGTTGATTCGCACGAATAAAAACTTGTCAAACGGTTTCAAATTGTTATGTCAAAAAGTTCGACATGTCAAGTAAATTTGACATATAATTCACCGGTATCATGTGACTTCAAAAAAAAATATTGATGAAAAATGCGTTTATACAATGCTTTACTCTATGAAAAATAGTATTTAGTGCGAACAGTTTACACTAGTTTTAACACTAAACACTACATATAACTTAGTATATATCTGAAAAACTACATTATAATTACACACTACTATATAATACATATATAATTTACATATTGGTCAATTACTACCAACGAGGAAGATACTTTAGAAGTACATACTATGACTTGAGTAGATAAATAGTACAGAGACGAAACTTCTTAAGAACGTGCAAAATTCTTAACTATTTTCGCTATTGTAATACAATTTATTTACTTAGTTACCTATAATACTTTTGATGATTGAATTATGATATATTTTTGAAGTGACGTCACGTCATTGAGTAAGGCATAAATTATGTTATCTTTAAATCTTGCCAAAGAAGTTTCACTTCTGCCACGTGTGCTCGACACAGACACTTTTTTTTAGATGTCACTTAAACGAGATGGCCACTACAGGCCTCCAACATCGACCGATGTTTAATGAAATACCCTATGTATAGTTGTGGAACCGCGGTTTTATAAAACTTTGTCTATGTACTATTTATATACTCATATTGTAATATTAAACATTATCAATACTATTATATTTATAGTACTTGCAATTATTTACATCTTCGTTTTTACAGTACACTTGTGGTCATTTTGTAAGTCCAGGTAAAAATCATGTCGTCTCTCTCGCGCATGTAATAATGTCCGTTTGATAGAAAGAGAGCGCACTATATTCACAGATTAAGTTGTCATTTGCCTTAATTAGAAACTACGTTATAAGGCGGTTCGTAATATATACGTAATATATTCATAATATTACAGTCATAATGCATCATAAAATAATCGAATGACATTTCTTTAATTCTATCATTTATTGGGTCGGTTTATATTTGAATTATTGGTAATATTGTCTGCATACACTCTTTCAAAGATTTAAATTGGTAGATGCGTGTCGCTTTCAGTTCTGGCTCGATCAATCGAAAATTATTTATTCGGATAGGAAAGTGTATGTCAATAGTAAATTACAAATCTATTCAATATACAGCCTGTACCATGACGTCTTAAAGCATTATTATTTCCCGTTTTGAAAAAGGACAGCGCTATACAGGTCGTCTAGCGCCACCACTTTCCCAAACTGGATGTAATACTGCTATATGATAAGGTAACCTCTCCGATATACAAAATTTTTGATAAAAATGAATGGCTTTAACAAATTATGAACATACTGTAGTACATTGCCATATCTTCTAACAAAAACGAGCGTCACGTGTAGTAGTACACAAATTATGAACAACCCATTTATATCGTCCTATTTTCTACCAGAGAAAGCGCTCAAACTTCACTATAATCCACGCATCACCAATAAAACCTACTAATACGAGAACCACTCCACACTAAGTCACTATCTATACACTTTCACAACCATTTAGTTCCTCCATCGCCTGTACGTCGCCCGCCTGCAGAACACCTTCAGCAAACACTATTCTTTCTCCGACTTCCGTTTCCGCTTCTCAGTCTTCTCCGTTTTCTTCTTGCCCTTCACTTCCGGTTCCGGCGACTTGAAATCTTGTTTCCGTTTCTTCAGCGGAGATGCGAGCGGAGATTTCAGGGGGGACTTCTTTTCTGGTGTGGGGGCTTCTTTTTTCGAGGATCGCAACTGTTTCGGGGAGACGGGGTTGTCAGACGACACGTCGCTTCTGTCAGACGGTTTCGACTTGGTGTCAGACTTGGAGTCAGACTTCGAGTCGTCTTCGCCGGGTATGCCGAGTATCTCCGCCCACTGGTCTGGAGGCGGCGTCGGTTGTTTCTTCTCGTCCTCAGTCGGCTCCTGTTTCTGCGGGACAAAAGGAGCGTTTGATTGAGACACACGGACGGGAGACGAACAAAATACCAGACGCGTTAGCGAACCTGCATCGGACACGTGGCGCACCTAAGACGAACGTTAATTTTGCACATTGTCAATTACTTACAACATTCGCATTGCAGTGTTTAAGAAGCTAGCGGTCGAATCATTGGGAACGTAACACATTCATGTTAGCAAGGCTGCGGTCACATCGAGTGTTACCGTGACGTTTTAAAGGCGTATTAACTCCAGTTTAGGACAAAGACAGCGCTAGGCAGCACGTCTCGTGCCGTCACTTTCGCACACTGGAATTATTACTGCTTTATGACGTCACAGTAACCCGTGGTAGTGTATATGTTAACGTATAGATGTGGCCGAGCCTTTGGTGCCTGTCATAGTCTGCGGGTGTCCGATGTAGGCTCGCTGTGATCCGACTACACACCCCCCGTGCGTAAAGTTTGCACAAACTAACGTCGTAACGTCAAGCGAAATATGTTCGATAGGTATAGAATGGACTGATTATGTGAAATGATGGTTCTATACCGTCCGATTATCCGTACCGATTATCTATTTTTTTCAATATTGTCCTTGTCTATGATTAAACGCTAAAACATGTTTTGTAATAAGACTTTTAATTAAACCATGGTTTTAAAACGTTTTAGACCCGGTTTGTAATAAGACGGACAATCTTCTATTAGAGCTAGATTTAAACACTTAGTATAGGATAGATCCTATACTAATCTTTTGACGCTCAGTCCATTCCACACGAAAACTGCATATACATAAATGTACGCAAGCAAGTTTGTGCAAGCCCACCGAGCGTGTATACGGAACGTTTATCTCACCGTCGCTCCTTTAGTCCCTCATTCTGTAAACTGTAAAACCGTGACTCTTTTTAGTCTGTAGCTATTTTTTTCCTTTCTATTCGCACTTGTTTTTTTTTCACTTCGCGCGGGTCGCTGACCCCCGCAGATTATGACAGTCGACTGCTGCTCACGCACACACACACAAACACACGCGCAAAGTTAGGTAAATTGTATTTTATTTGAACGTACGCGGCGCAATAAATAATTCGTGTCCGTGGCAGATTAGCTTAACGGTGTTAATTGAATAATAATCCAATAAGTTAAATCGTATAAAAAGGTTAAGAGTCAAAATGAGTAATTTATATAGAGCCATCTCTTTCCTTCACACATATTATTAGCCTATCAGAGCGAGAAGGATATTTCGCAGTAGCTTTCGTTTCATTGAACTGAAAGACTGTGCTACAAAATGAGGTGCAATATATATTTTTACTTATTATCAGATGAATTTTATTTGGTCTTTGTCATCATCATCATCTTTGATACATAAAAATATCGCAAATAATATAAATGACAGTCTTTCAACCCAGCCGTTTAATATTATAATTTGAACAGCCTGTAGCCTTTTAATCTTTTTAAACAACCTGACAACCCGTCAAAATCTCTCAAGCATAAATTATTTTCATATAATATCTGTATAGCTGTAAATTTATTGTTAATTGTTATTAATATAATTAAACTTTTCTTACGTTAATTTTACAGTTTTCTTTGTTGATAATCCATACTAATATTATAAATGCGAAAGTAACTCTGTCTGTCTGTTACTCAATCACGCCTAAACTACTGAACCAATTTGCATGAAATTTGGTATGGGGATATTTTGATACCCGAGAAAGGACATAGGATAGGTTTTAACCCGGAAATCCTACGGGAACGGGATTTTCTTTGAAAACGCGGGCGAAGCCGCGGACGGAAAGCTAGTAATATTATAAATGCGAAAGTAACTCTGTCTGTCTGTCTGTTACTCAATCACGTCTAAACTACTGAACCAATTTGCATGAAATTTGGTATGGAGCTATTTTGATACCCGAGAAAGGACATAGGTTACCTTTTATTGCGAAATATGTACCACGGGCGAAGCCGGGGCGGACCGCTAGTTATTAATAGATGCCAAAAATCATGTAGAATATTTTGATTTGCAACTGTTGCAATTTCATTAAATAAACAGTACACAGATAGTAAAGTGAATATTAACTTGATAGAAATTTTTGAGAAAGAACAAAAATTGTGAACAATATGAATATAATTCCTGCAGTTCCGTGATATCATCATCAAAAGGATGATTTTGATTGTTCCTTGAAAGAAATGTAATCCCAATAGTAATGTGGCAATGGTCTAAAAATCTATAGAGTCTTCTAGATTTTCCCTACTCTGAATACCTCAAACAAAATCAAAATGACACTACAAAGGTATGAACTTAGATGTATATAGTTTAGTTACTAGTAGTTTCTTTCATACATTTTCTATGCACACTAGAGTCAAAATAGTTTTTATTTATAGGCTCTATACTCACAATAGCGTTTATAATAACCTTAAAAAAAAATTAAAAACTACAATTCCATATTTTTATCGTAGTCAAAATAAAAATGCACGAATAAAGGATGTTGTACGAATGCATGTTTTGAAAAAAAAAAATTGAAATTAAAATGTTATTCAATTCAATTTATTTTATAAATGGCAGTGCTGCGTTGCCACAATTTTGCAAATGTCGCGTTGTGGATAGTTTTACATCTCATAGATTTATAAGAAGTTCAAATGTATCAGTCAAGCAGATATCTACAAGATTATTCACAGCTTTTAAAGATTAGAAAGACATTCAGACTTGAGTATACCCAATCCTATAACGTTAATTCAACGTCAATATTTTAAAAATTATTAATGTATTAATTTTGTACGTTTCTTTGGTCGAAGTAAAACTATTAGTAGTAGTGGTAGTAGTATTTATCTCTTTTACACTTATGTCAACGTACGTACGAATGAAAGAGATAAAATACCAATGAAATTAATCACAAATGGTTACAAGTTAGACTATCGATATAAAAATACCTATTTTATTAAGAAAAAAAAATTAAAACAATTTTAATCGTAGAATATATACATAAAAAAATCAATTTAAATTAAAAATCTACTCACACTTCGTTAAATATTGGAAGAAAAATAAAATTTAAGGAATTGAAATTGCAAAAAAAAAAATAGAACATATTTTTTATACTTAAATCAATACTATTTGTATTTTCTCACCACTTACCTCGCTCTTATCTTTCTTCTTATCTTTCTTTGGCTCCTTCTCCTTGTCTTTATCTTTATCTTTCTCCTTCTCCTTTTCCTTATCCTTGTCCCTGTCCTTCTCCTTTTTGTCTTTCCTGCTGCTGCGTTCGCGATCTGAGATTTAATACAAAAAAAAATAAAATATAATTTCATAGTTAAAAATATTGAGACGCAATTATTAATATAAAAAAAGTATCGGTTTATTATTCAAGGAGGCTTCCTGCAATTTCTTCCTGCTAAAGGGGTGTGAAAATAAATTATTCTAAGATTTTTTATTTAACTAGCAAACCGGGCGAACTCTGTTTCGCCACCAGAGACACCTTTTCTTTGCTATAAACCTCACGGAGCCCGAGACCTTTCCAACGAATGCAAAACCGTGGAAATTGGTTCGTGCGTTCTGAAGTTATAGCGTCAGGAAGGAAAACCCGACTTATTTTTATATAGTAGATTATGTTACCAGCAGTATAATTCTGTTAACAGCAGTAATATTTCCAGTGTGGAGAAGTGACGTCGCAAAACTACCTTATATCCGTTATTTGTCCACGCTAGAATTAAAACTGCTTTAAGACGTCGTAGCGACCTTCTCCATAAGTGAAGTCTCGTGTCCCCTAGTAGCGTATGGGACAGGGGCATTATGCATACATCTGTTTGGCTCGTCGATTATCTTACGGACAAGTGAATCAGTCTTTTGTGTCTTGCAAGACCGAGACTTTTTTGTCTTCACCGGGAATCGATTCCAGGATTCCTCAGTACCACGCTCACGCGTTTACTGTACTGAGGAGGCAGTAACAAAAACTAAACTGCCATGAAATTATCAAAACAGGACAAAATATTCATGGGAAATAAAAAGTTATAAAAAAAAATCATCAAAATCAGTTCGCCCAGTCGATTCTGCACACATTTTAAGCTAAAACTCACCCTTCTCCTTGCCATCCTTCTCCTTCTCCTTCTCTTTCTCCTTCTCCTTGTCCTTCTTCCTCTCCTCCTTGACCATCTTGCAGTACTCCCTGAAGTAGTCCTCCCTCAGCGTACTGCCCTCAACCGCTTTATACCTCACGTCCAGGTCAATCTTCTTTTTGACTTCTATCCATCTCGAGTGACGATCCACGTTCTTGTCTTTGAGCAGTTGTATGAAGTCGCTTTTCGCCTATAAGAGAACGGTTCGTCAGTTCGCGGTATTGGTTTGTGTGTGTGTACGTGCGTTGTGTGTTGATTGTTGGTCGGGTGATATAGTTAATTGTTTGAGAATATATGGATAATTTTAAAATATAAATTGAATGGAAAAGGGACGGGATAGGGGTAAAGCACTTAAGCATAAAAGGGTAAAAAAGGGCTGATTTAAAATGCAATATTAAAGTATATGGTTTGGTTAAAATTAATGTACTTTTCGCGTTTTGTAATATAGTGGATATTTGGGTTAAAAGTAAAGCGCTTGTATGGGTAATATTATATGGGATATTCTAATATAAGCCAAGGCGAACTGCTGTTTTTGCGTTAAGTATTGGTTAATAGAGTATTTATTTAGTTATTTTGAAAATTATAAAATAATAGAAACTAAACATACTAAATAGCTTAGGTTCGGCTAAAATAAAACATTTATTATTTAAATATTAAGGTTTAGGAACTTTTAAAATGATTTCAAGATTCTAATGCGCTTCTCAAGACTGTGTAGTTAAATGAATAAACACGTTTGAGTAACAATATTTTACACAAAACAAAAACATCGGCCGGATTGAGAACCTCCTAATTTTTTTTAAGTCGGTAAAAATAAATGGCTATTAATTTTGTTGGTAATTTCTTACGAACAATGCCATTAGGTATTAGTTGAACACGAATTTTTGAACGAAATTATTACGTTTGAACTAATATTTACTTGGAGGGATGGGGGATGGATTCAGGAAAATTAGGCAAGGAATTTTAACCAAAAAAAGCGGTAAACAAAAATAAATCGCAGAGCGCACCCCCCAACAATCAATCAAACACAACTATAGATACATAACAGACAAAAAGCTGAAAAATAAATAAACATTAGTAGCTGAAAAGAAGAACCACTTTATTAATTCGCTGTGGAAATTAAAAATATTAGAGCCTGAAATAAAATCATTGCATTAGTTGCACGAAAGTAAACGTATTTTGGTGACTCAATTTTATAAATCTCTTTCTTGACAAGATCTAAAAACCTATACTAATAATATTATAAAGCTGAAGAGTTTGTTTGTTTGAACGCGCTAATCTCAGGAAGTACTTGTCCGATTTGAAAAATTCTTTCGGTGTTAGATAGCCCATTTATCGAGGAAGGCTATAGGCTATATTTCATCACGATAAGACCAACAGGAGTGGAGCACTGTGGGTAAAACCGCACGGCACAGCTAGTATTTAATATTTTAACATGTTTAGCTTATTCTATGTATTCTAAAATCTTATTAATGCAGATTCTCTTAAATTACAAGAAATATAATACAGCCATGCATGCGCTTAGCTTCGAAACCAAATATAATTTGATATTCCGCGTTCTGTAGTTTTTGAGTTATATTTAAAGGGACATACAGACACAAAAAATATCGACCAGAATGTTAAACAAAATATGTATAATTTGTATACGATTGAACATTTATGAAAAAAGAGATGATTTATTTTTTCTTAAAATTTTGAAATAACTTTCAAATCAGTATAAATAAGACGTCAAAAGAAATATTATTAACTCTGGCTTTAAGATCACACTTATAACTAAAAAAAATTACTCTGTGTATTCATAGCTTATCCTTTCAACCTACAAATAATTAAAAATTTCATTCATTACTTTATACAATTACAATATAATTTTTACTTTGTGATTCCGATCGAAAATATCAACTTTGTTCTTCTAAATCTTAATGAATGTTACTAATTAAAATATTATACAAATCGCAATTATTAACATTTGTTTGTGTCATGGGATTCGAACCCACTTACATTCTACTTTTAATCGATATAATAACATAAGAAAATGACATTCGATCACTAAGCCAGAGAAAATAACATATAAATACAATATAGATACATTTACTTTCGTTTTCTTAACCTACCTAACATTTATTATTATAAATTAAATTCTTATGGAAAAACAGCCTTATATATACGTCTATATTACATGAGAAAAAAAAATTTGTGTGGTTTTATGAAACCACGGTAAAAGTGAAACTGTTCGAACGGTTCCGAACACTGCTTTGTGTAGCGCATGTCGCGTGAAGCGCGATACACGCGACATGCGCTACACAGACCAAAAAGTTTGAGACGATGTAATAAAAGTTTCACTTTAAAATATTTATAGAAATGCAGTGTTTTTTTTTATGTCACTTGGTTTTGTAAAAATGTTTTTTATGTCCAAAGTAAATATGCCGTCTGAGATTCGAACTCAAGACGTGTTATTTACTTGAGTTCTAACCAATCAACAGAAGCGTATTTTTTATATTTAATTCCAAAGCTAATGACAAACATTGTATAGCTATAGTGTTAGTAGATATTCTATCAAACTTAGACAAGCACATTATGTATATTTTTTCCTCCTGAACACAAATTCAGCGAATAAAATACCATCGAGATCGGTTCAGCCGTCAGATTTGTTATTTTGTATCTGTGTATTGATACAGATTCAATAATTATTTATTATGTAACAACATGTAAACTTTATAGTATCTATTATGAGAGTTTAATTTTTAAATTAAATTTATTATAAAAGAGCAACTATGGAGTTTCTTGCCGATTCTTCTCCATAGATACTGCTTTCCGAATCGGTGGTAAATGTTAAAAATACTATGTAATGACGATTCGAAAGTGCTACTAAATAGTAGTCTAATTGAATAAATGAATGTTTGAGTTTGTTTGAGTTTGAGTCATAATTATATACTGTGAAGTCATAACAACGGCTCGCCTTCGCTTCGCTAGGCCGCTAAAAAGATAATCATTTATCTGACTTTGATAAAATATAAGTTTTAAAATTACTTATAATTTTCGGTACTTTCACGATAGTGTGTTATACAAGCTTTTACACCCGGCTCCGATCGCATTTACGTAAAATTTTAACACATTAAACTAGTTCTTTGCCGCGACTTTGATTTCAACTCCTTTTTGACAGATATACAACATCATAATTACAATTTTTGATTGAATAAAATTATAAACAACGCAGAAGATGAATTTTTTACTTTTTTTAATATATGCAAGCAAGCATTTTTGTCAAAAACCAGTGTTTATTGTTTCCACCGGGAATCGAACCCAGCGTCTCCGATTATTATTATGCATATAAATCTTTTCAATTATACATAAGACTGTTTTCTTCCTAATCTCTTTTTCATTTTTAATATTTCGTTTCAAAATCTCAAATGTACTTTTTTAACAAATTTAATTTACTCTTTTAAAGTATTTTTCTAATATATAGGAAGCTTTTCTATCTTTACGTTTCAAAATATTATAATTTTATCGTGACTAAAAAAAACAAAGAAAATCATCGGTTCAGTAGCTATAAATCTTGATCTAGAGTTAGTAAATCATTAAAAAATAAATAGAAAAACTTCCGTAATTTAAAAATTGTGGCAACCCTGAAAGAAAAAATTGGATTAGCGACTTTAACTTTTCTGCCAAACTATTTATTTACAATAATTCAACTTTACTTCAAATATATTCAAAATTAAAAATTTTACTAATTACATTTCAGTATAATTTGTTGAAACCCAACACCATTAAAAAAAATCTTAAAATGTCAATATCATGCTTCAAAATTGGCAGATGGCAATACTATATTTTTACTTTTTATTATTTTTATATAAAAATAATCGACTTACCGCGCAAAATCGCAGTTTTCGTTCTAATGTACTTGAATTCCCGTTATTTTGCTATACTTTTTTTTATATAATATTTGCTTAAAACTATGTCTAACCTTAGGAACATTGTTGCCAGCTGTGGTGGCCACTTGACGGTAAAAATACAGATAATAAAATTAGAATCGTTCTATTAATAAAATATACATGTATTTAATCTCTTATTGAGACAAAACATGTATATTGAATCTATATATTATTTTGCCAAGATTATTTGTATAATTCTTATTAATTATTTAAAGACTGTGACTCAGAGTTCAAATACAAAATTAATCTCCGGTAATCGTTACTAAAATTTTCAAAATTTAACTGCCGATTCAATAAATTGTTTTTCATTATCATTACTACTTAACAACGTTACTAGCAAATCTCAATTTACCCGTCGATATCTAGCTTAACAATTTCCCGTTACCCCATTAAAGGTTTGCCTTCAAAAATCTCGATGCCTTGTCTAGCCACCCTTAATTTTAACAGCCCAAATAACATAAACCCCTAACTAGCAACCTACAACTGCAATCACTTTCATTACGCGATCCCATCAAATCGCCTCAGACCTAGCCACTGTAAGTCTATCCCATCGCACCTATTGATCTTGAATCACGCGCGATCCCACTACATTACTGCTCCTGACCTATTATTCCCGAATTCTATTAAACGTGGATCCCACTATCGTACCCGACTAACTCACCCCCAACCCACTTCTTTACCCCTAGCCTTCGCGAATCCCACAAGACGATCCCATTATATCTCGACCCCACCCTACCACTCCTCACCTAGCCACGGGGAAGGTATTGGAATGGAATTACCTACTACGATTCCCACACATCGATCCCACTTGTTCCCACTATCCGACTACATCTTGATCCCACCCAATAACTTCTCACCTAGCCCTCGCGAATCCCACTGTAAGTCGATCCCATCACACCCATTGATTTTGAATCACACGCGATCCCACTATCGCACCCGACTATATCTCGACCCCCAACCCATTTCTCTACATTTAGCCTTCGCGAATCCCACTAGCCGATCCCATCACATCTAGCCACCGTGAAGATATTGGTATGGTACTACTTAGTCACCGCGACTTCTACACGTCAATCGCTCCTATCCCACCCCACTCGATCCGACTATTCAACAAATCTCTATCCCACCCCATAACTTCTCACCTAGCCTTCGCGAATCCCATACATCGATCCCACTATTGGACTATACTTCGATCCCACCCCGCGGCCGCCAAGTGGCCACCGCCAGCACGAAGCCGCCCGCCGTCAGCCGCGCCACCGCTATCGCATACAAAACAACAGCTGACCGACGAAACTCGCCGACATTGCCGACTTGGCCGACATGGCCGACACCGGCCAAGCTCACTCACTTGGCCGACGTGGCCGACGCTAAATGTGGCGGCGGTAACGCTACGCGATTGTCGCCACAACGGAAGTTTCATAAAAAAACATGTTTCCGTTGCTTTGTGACGAAAGCGTTTCCGTTATTTACGTTTATTGATGAAGTGAAACTTCTTTAGGCGCGTTGAGAGTAAAATTTCAAGACGCGTCATGGCAATACCATCACGTCATGGAGCTAAGCGACGATTTTGGTATCTTTGAATCTCGCCAAAGAAGTTTCACTTCTGACACGTGTGCTCGGAACACACACTTTTTTTCTGCCAATCGTGAAACGCTACCGCCTCGGAGAAATGTGACATTATAGTGAATTGCAAATGGACGTCAGTTTGGAAAATTAATTGCGAAATAATTATAATAGAATTATTGTTTTATGTACTGAAATAAAGTTTCTTTTATTTTGTTCGTATCAATATGTGTGAACAATTTACTTTTCCAAACTACGTAAAGTGGGACATTTAAAAATATATTTGAATTTATGATTCAGTTTTTTTAAGCTTTCTAATTCAAAATATTATTAATTTTTATTTATTAAGTAACTGGTTAAAACAAATAAAACATTTTTTTAACAGAAGCAATAATGAAAAACTGTATCATAAATTGTTAGAGAAAGATATCTTGCAAAAATTGTAATAATAAAAATTTCAATATATTTGATCGAACTTCAAATTTAAAAGTTAAAATTCGCTTTGTGTGAACATTCAGAAATAATTTTATACTTGGGAAATCGAACCCAGATAATTTTATTTGACTATAAACAAAATAAAACAAATTGTACTGTTAATATATCACCATAATTATTACATATTCTATATTAGACAGGATTCGAACCTGTTTACTTTATATTATTGCTAAGAAATTCAATATAATCTGTGTCCATATTCAATAATTTTCAAAAATAATTATTATTATTTGAAACAATTAAATGTATATATAAGGTCATTAGGGTTGTTGAGGATTCCTCTTCCGCTTCCTCATAATGCGGAAGTGCCGCAATATTTTGGGTTCCTCAACCGTTACCGCATCCTCAAAAATAAAAATAAAAAATTCCTCTTCCGCTATCGCTTCCTCAAAATTTTGAGGAAATTTATGA
Organism: Colias eurytheme; assembly: GCA_907164685.1. NCBI lineage: Eukaryota > Metazoa > Arthropoda > Insecta > Lepidoptera > Pieridae > Colias > Colias eurytheme. The sequence continues at coordinate 4,262 of CAJQZN010017211.1, read as the reverse complement.
GGATGCCGAATCTATGGCAACGCACTCGCTACGCGCAGCGCTATGACAGGCCGATTCGATCGGGTGGCGAATTTACAAAGCCTATGTCTATGTCTACTTTTTGAGTCACGAGTCGGACTCTAAGAGCGTATACGCACTATGCGGGTAGCCGCATTGCGGGTAGCCGTCCGGCTGACCGCAAGCACAATTATGTACGTAATATTCATTTCTATGCGCACTGTGCGGTCTGCGGTAGCCGCATCGCAGTGCGCATAGAAATGAATATTACGCCACTCACTCGTCTCAAAAAATGAAATTGACTTAAAAATGTACAGAAGTAGCCAAATTCAACGAATATCAGCGTAAAAATTATTTCATTAAGGCAATTACACGGTTCAACGACCTTAATGATTCTGTCACTACATTTGAATTTGTTTTTTTAACCGCCCTCTATAAATATACATCGTTGTTGAAGTAAAAGTGACCAAAGATTATGGAATTGTATACTGTATCGTATTGTATCGTAATGTGTTAGTTGGTTTCTACCTAATTTATGTTTTCTCTGAGAGGCAGTACCTAACATATTACATTAATTATGAATAGTAAATATTGTGTACTATGTATGTTGTAAATGTAATGTAGGAAGACTCATCTTTCAACATTAACCGTTATAAGCAAAGTCTCTACTACATGACCCATTCTGGAGACCTTAAGATGACTAAGCAAGTAGGTAATTATAAGTTCTAGAGTAGGGAACAGTTAAGAAAACACCGATTTAGAAATTAATTTTATTCAACACGGACTCTACTATATTCTGGAGACCTGATGATAGCTAGGGTGGAGAACATCTCACCTACAGAGATATAAAAGATGGAGTACATTATTTGACGTAATTCTATAGAACGGCCTCTACCATGTCATGGTGTATCGAATGGTAATGGTGACCAGGCAAATGTATTTAGCGTTCTCTGTATATCTCTTCATACCTAGTAGGAATATATGCATGCAACCTACACACACCGAAAAAAATAGGGGAACGGACAAGAAATCACGTTAGTTCGGGGTTAATTTTTGAAAAACTCGCATAGTTCCCGTTCCCGTGGAATTTCCGGGATAAAACCTATCCTATATTACTCGTGGATAATGTAGCTTTTGAATGGTGAACGGAATTTTTAAAATCGGTCCAGTAGTTTATGAGCCTATTCATTACAATCAAACAAACAAACAAAGTTTTCCTCTTTATAATATTAGTGTAGAAGAAATCATCGGTTCACCCAGTTAAAAGTGCGGAGGTAACGGAACCAACAAAAAATTCAGTTGAATTGAGAATTTCGTCCTATAATGGCGTCGGCTAAAAATGTTTCTATACGTTTATGTCAGTTTTGACTTTCCTACGATTTTATACAATAATATAAAATTAATTTTATACAATATTAAAAAAAATTGCTGATTTTCGGCGGTATGGCGACCATTTGGAACTGTCTGAAAAGTATGGCATGGCGATTTTCGTACATGGCTACTGGACTATGATTACCTGTGCAAAAATTAACCTGGTACAAATGGTTGAATTTTTTTTTTAAATCAACGCATTCACGTCGGTATTGTGGGCTGTAAATTACACCGGAAAAGTATGGCATGACACTACCGCCTACTTCTTTTTTATGGGCTATCGGTAAATCCTAAAATTTTTGTGTTACAAATCGTTTGCCTTCCGTAATTTATCCGACGAGTTCGACTAACGCCCACGCGACTAGTCTGCCGGTACCACTGTTCTGACCATGATTTTTCTTTTTGTCATTGCGTACTAAGACCACTGTAGAACCGCCATCCGGTTACAAATGACCCAAAATTTTGTGTCAGTATCTCCCGGCTTTGGATTGTTTTGGACCCTTAAAATATACGATAGAACAGCAATTAATCTTTTTTAAAAAATATTCAAGGCACAGAGAAAATCTGGTTACTGTTTTATAGGTAGGTATGTGTTTTCTGATAATATTTTACTGTCAAAAATTATCAACACTGGATATTATTCAATGACGCCTTTCAAAAACAAAACTAATTTACAAACAGATTTTTATATGTTTACATACCTATTTTTAACTTTCATTTCATGAACTGCTCATGTAAATACCTATTACAATCTGGTTTAATTTAACAAAACATTCAATTCAGTGAATTTTAGCGTTATTTTGCAAAAAAAACGGCACGTACAGTCCCCCGTCCGAGTCGAACTGACACCGTCAAATTTCGTCGAAAATATGCAATAGAGGTGAGGTTTTATGTGGGTTTTATTATAAATTCGAGTTTTTTCTTGATAATTTAACGATAATAATGAAAATTGAAAAAACAATCAATACAAATTGTTACAAATATCATAACATATTTTTTGGTATAAATTTCATGTATAAATATGTAGCCGTTTTCCTAACAAAATGCGTTTTATGTTCAAAAATGGGTTGATTTGTATGTATTTTTTTTATGTTTAGGCCGTTCTAAACTGAAAAGTAAACAATACACTTTGTTAATTATATCCTTGAGTATCACATATATTTTTTTTAAGACAATCGTACCAACAGTTTCCTCAACAAAATTCAATATGTATAAGGTGTTTTCCGGTTTTGACCATAGTAATCCCCTTAAGGACTTGGAGGAGGAGCTTATGACATTTTGACTCGATTTGATCGAAATTTTGACTCTCAAGTGATGGACAGATTTTGATGAATTTTGGTACATTACAAAGGTGCGTAAGAGACTGCAAGCAGCCCGCATACCCTTTTTGCCCGTTGTTTGAAAAAATAGGCCCGTCATCACTACATAGTACAAAACAAAGTCGCTTACTCTGTCCCTATGTCCTTTCGTATGCTTAAATCTTTAAAACTACGCAACGGATTTTGATGCCGTTTTTTTAATAGATAAATTGATTCAAGAGGAAGGTTTTTGTATTTAATTTATTAGGTTTTAGACAAAGCGGGCGAAGCCGCGGGCGGTAAGCTAGTTGAAAAATAAAATGAGTCCAATTTGATATTTCTTGACTGCACTGCTACTATGATTCTGAACATTTTTAGTTCTTTGCCCCCAGCTATTTAGCGCCGATTCGGAGAGCCATCGAATTTGTGTTGTATGAAACTTTTTAGTTGGGCCTATATGCAGCTATTACCGTTTCCACGGGCTGTAGTATAATTTAAGATTTCAGATATTTCTTGATAAACTGGGAGTTGGGCGAGTGTGACTGTGCCATCAGCCGCTTCGCTTTGCAGTTAGCAACCTCTACTAACTCGCGTTCTTATGTATGCACCAGTTTTACTAAAATTTGAACGTTAAACATGTTACATGCCGTTACTGTGGTAGTGTACCAGAGTGATCAGTTTTAGTTATACTCGCTACCAAACTCGCAACGTTCGCAACGATTGATAAATGGCAATTTCATTTTCTCTCAAACAATCCCTCTCAATCGGCAATTATAGCAAAGCACGGCGACGGCGACCATTCTTGTTTTCGCAAATCTATCTATACACAGCTTCCTGTCCCGTTCTCCTAGAATCTCTCTCAAATCGCGATTTTGGTAATATTTGTACCCCTTAACATCCCCAATCTTTCTCAAACCGCAATTTTATCGATTTTGGCATCATTTCCGACCGTTCCGTGTATATCTCACCGTCTCCCGGCGTCTCTCCTTCTCCTCCTTGTCCCTCCGCCGCAGCTCGGCCACGTGCTCGTTGAAGCACGCCTCGCGCTCGCGCGGCTTCTCTATACCGCGGAACCGTTCGTCGCGGCAGTACTTCGTCGAGAACTCCGTGAATGACGATCTGTTGAGGGAATGTTACATTAATTAAATATAAAATATACAAAATAAAAAATGTGTGCGTGTAAATCATTCTGTCATTTGAAAGCCTTCTTGGCTCAGACTAAAATATAAAGAAAACTTTATTACATCGTCTTAAACTTTTTGGTCTGTGTAGCGCATGTCGCGTGTATCGCGGCTGCCGAGTAGGTATACCTACTCGGCAGCCGACCGTCACGCGACATGCGCTACACAAAGCAGTGTTCGGAACCGTTCGAACAGTTTCACTTTTACCGTGATTTCATAAAACCACACAACATTTTTTTTTTTTTTCATTGTAATAGTGCAAGCTAATAATTTTACATATCTAATTTACAACCTCTTATCTTTTCTGTTTTTATTTCACGGCGAACCAGAGCGATTTTATGATATGATTTTGGGTTGGAGGTTGGAGAATAGGCTACATTTTGATGTGAAACGTCTATAGGCGCACGTAAAACCG
>CAJQZN010017209.1:0-10913 GCA_907164685.1 Colias eurytheme | reverse complement strand
CTCCGCGAGCCTCTGCCCCGAGTATCACTTGCAGCGCTTCCGAGAGGTATACACACATGCGACATATCGCACATTTTGACGTGATAACGTTTTTAAAATCGTTTTAGTCGGGTGACATGTTCAGAAACTTGTGTCACACCAAAACCTCACGAGCGCGATCGCAGGTATAACGAGAGAGAGACGGACCGATCTCCCGTCTCATCTCGAACGCTGCCACTGCATTATGTTATCACGTAAACATCTCGATCGTAAACCTACTTTACAAATAACCAATTTTTTATTTATTTATATATTTAGCCCTTATGTTCAATTACAATTTACTACTTATATGAAAATATTAATAATGCAATTCGGTTAAATGTCCTGACCCCTTACAGGTATAGGGCTCCTCCAACTGTCCATATTTCCTCTTGTTTCCAACTGCCTTCATCCAGTCTTTGCTCGTCAATTGCAGAATATAATCAACCGCACATACGCTTAACATACTCCATACACACGTCTACATATATATACTACACATCCATACTAATATTATAAATGCTAAAGTAACTCTGTCTGTCTGTCTGTCTGTTACTCAATCACGCCTAAACTGTTGAACCAATTTTCATGATATTTGGTATGGAGATATTTTGATACCCGAAAAAGCGAAGCCGCGGTCGGAAACCTAGTAATTTATATAAATACTAGGGTTCCGCCCGCGGCTTCGAACCCGCAGTCAAAGAAAAACCCGCATAGTTCCCGTGCCCGTGGGATTTCCGGGATGCCAGGGAAATGTCCGGAAAATGTCTGGAAAACATCCCGGAAAATGTCTGGGAAATTCCCGGAAAATAACCGGAAAATGCCAGGGAAATGTCTGGAAAATATTCGGAAAATGCGTGGAAATGTCCGGAAAAAGCGTGGAAAATGCCACTTCAAATTTGCGAAGTAATTAAAGCAGAAAACCAAAAAAGAAAAAGAAAGCTAAAATCTTTCATATTAAATGTATATGGGATATTCATATTTCATACTTAATGTATGGGAGGGTTTAAAGATAATTTTTTTGATATTTCTCGATTTATTTTTTAAAATTTATTACGGTCATTTTACTCATTAGGTTAAGTACTTTCGATATCAGTTTAAAGTTTTTTGTTATCTGTAATACTTACGGAAAAGTCGCCTGTGCACACTTAACGATTACACCCTGTATATATACTCTGTCCATTATATTATTTGCTTTTCGACAGTTTCACGCCTATGAAGGATTGTATTGTTTATGTTAAAAATTAAAATGTCATACAAATAATTATTGTACTTCATAGACAGGTCCCGCCCACTTAGTGATGTCTACACAGAATTATTCAATGATGGTTCGATAGATTATAATAATCGACAGAAATACTCTGTAAATATATCCGATACAGAAGAACTCTTCTATTATGTTATGTAATTTAAACGTAAAGGCAACCAAATTTTAAGATAGAAACCAAAAAATAATAGAATATTAGTTTAGTTTAGTTTTAACATAAAATGCATCAATATGTGGACTTATTATTACATATCTTATTAGTATGTTTACGTTGTAATTATTATTTACGTACCTGATTCGATTTATGATAATATTTTGTACATCACTTCTGGTATCACCCGTCGAGCTGTCAAAAGGCAATTCTTATAGTGGACAGACTATACACAGATACTGCATACACACCGTGCACGCAAAACATAGTTCAACTGCATATGCACACCATATACATAGTATAACGGACATGATATATAAATAATAAATAAATAAATGATGTGTCATTGACATGATGTTCGATCACATTTGTGTAATAGGCCATCCACACGTCTGCCGAACAACGTGACAAACAACGAACACATAGGGACGGCGCTACACAGAGAAGCGAGAAGGAAATAAGTACATCTCTTTTCTTCGTATAGTGCTGTCCCTATGTGTTCCGTGTTTGTCACGTTGTTCGGCAGACGTGTGGATGGCCTATTACGATGACAAGATGTTCCATTGACATTATATTACACTAGCGGTCCGCCCCGGCTTCGCCCGTGGTACATATTTCGCAATTAAAGGTAGCCTATGTTCTTTCTCAGGGTCTAAAGATTATATGTGCCAAATTTCATCAAAAGCGGTCCAGTAGTTTATGCGTGAAAACCATACATACATACATACAAACCTTTCCTCTTTATAATGAGTATAGATTGATATGATCTCACGATAACAACATATTGATATTTCATTGACATGCGTCCGCAGGTACGTCGCAAAGTAATGCACATGCGAGATCAGCAGCTATACTATCATCGGCTGAGAATGTGGCTCGAAGATCAGTTGCGGCAAGAGAGGGAGAGGTAATATATCTGACAAAGCCATAATTTGTTTAAACTAACACCTATGACGTCACAAGCTGATTCAATCATATTTTCGCGTGATTAAAATACTACTAATAGCATTTGATATTTTGGTTTTCGTAGTATGCAAATGCATTATAAATATAATTAATATTAAAAGCGTGTGTGCCGAACACACGTGTCAGAAGTGAAACATGTTTGGCAAGATTCAAAGACACCAAAATCTTCACTTTACTCTATGACGTGAAAATTGAAATTGGCCTTGAAATTTAACTCACAACGCGCCTAAAGTTTCACTTTAAAAAATTGTTTATAATGGCATGCGAGATAATTTACATTTAGCGTATACTTTTTAATACTGTTTTATTTTAAGGATTGTTTAAGATATTGTGACATAGTAATATTTATTGATTTATTTATATTAATTTTGGAATTCATTTTAAAAACCTAATCTTTTAAAATGTACGCATAAATTTAATTTTGAAACGTCTATAACTACGTTTTAATGAATAAATTTTCCTTTCAGTCTACCAGACAGCGTCACCTTAATAGACGATTTGCCAAAGCGCAAGTTGCGTGCGATCAGCTCTAAACTGCCCCGTCTCACCGCGCCCAAAAGAAAATTAAAACCCGTCTCTCAAGCGATCAACAAACCGCATAAAATACTGCAAATGCTAAAGAGCAAAGCTCACGCGATAGATCTAAAGTCTCCATACAAAGAAATAGACGATGAACCAGTCAAGTCTGAAGTCGAGGCGCCTGAAGCTTTTCCTCTAGAGAAAGATCTAAGTGACACGGATACAATAGTCGGGGAGAAAGACGCGGATTTGTGCAAAGAAATGAAGGATTGTCTGGCGAAATTTGCCAATTTCGCACTACACAGCTTAGATAATAACCTACAGGAAGAGTATAATATGCAAACGGAGAAATATCCCGATTCGGTTAGTCCGCCGCTGCAAGAAATGTCGCCGACGACCTCCGAACCGATGCCCGTGTATCAAAAGCCGCAGAGAATGTTGCCAGTTAGCCAGTTTTTAAGAGAGGAAAAGGAACAGAATAACGAAAAGGTCGTCGAAGTTGAAGCCGCTCAGAATAAGGATGTATTCAAATATGTCACGTTTGGACTAGAAATTAAAAAGGCGATGGAGGAATGCCAGAATATTATCAACACATACAATAGCGCTGAAAATGATAAGGAAAAAGATGACGCAGACGGTCCGCTGTCGTTAGAACAAATTGTAGAAGTCATGATGAATTTAGAAAAGAACTCCCCGGAGTTTTTGGAAAAAATCGAATCGGATGATTTGCACTTATATGTGACGAACGGGAATAAATTGACGGAAATTGTTGAAAATATGCCCCAGATCCTAGCCAATATGCCGGAGATCGCGTCCAAATTGGCGAACGCTAGCTTAGAATTACCAGAATTTGCGTCCATTATGAATAGTCTGCCGGAAGTGAACGCCGACGCCCAGTTGACGCCGGAAACGCTGAAACAGATCCGCGAGTTGAAACTTAACAAACGTGATAGTGTTAAAGTTACTAAGAACACTGCCAAACGTAAAAATAAGCCTAGGGTTAGGAGTGATGTCGATATAGTGATAGAAAACGATTTAGATAGTAAGGATAGTGTTGAAGATAAGAAGGAAGAAGTTAAAGAATCGGCCGCGTGTAGCAAAGTGTTAGATTACGTAAGCAAGAGCCCGGTACTTGCCAAGTGTTTGGAAGACAAAGATTTGACGATATCGAAAAACGTCAATTCTGAATCTTTCTTAAAAGCGTCCACACTGTTTGAGAAAGCAGTCAAAGACGCACTCAGTATGGACGAATTAAAAGGTGTTATGCGGTCAAAATTCAACTTTTGGAAAGAATTCGTAGCGACTAAAGTGAAAACGATACCCGTGGAATTCCTACAAAATGAAGTAGAAGGGATGTTAGAGAAATTCTACTCGCACATACAGGATATGACGTGCAAACAGCACGGACCGGAAATAGATAGACTCATAGAGAAAGCGGAGGAAGCTAGAGAAACGGTAGATAGCGATTCTGATGACGAAGAAGGCTGTCCACAGTCAAAGGAATCGTTGAAACAAATAACCAAACTGCTTAGCACGTCCGCGGGGAATACATTCGACTTGTTAATAATGAAATTATCGAATATGTCGCAAGATAAAAAATCCTCAATAAAAAGCCTCAAGTTCAAATACTACGATGTGATCAAGCGATGTGCTGATTCTCAGCAATTAGCAGCATGGGTTTTACTAAACCCAGAATTAGCAACAAATGTAATACAAGAACTGACAGGCATGCAAGTTACTAGAGTAGACAATACACCGGACTTCACGACGATACCGAATGAAATAAAAATAGACTATTTCATGAATAGATTGCGCGAAATGAACAGAAATTACATGAGGAGTATTCCGAAAACGGCATTATGTGGCGACCAATGGCTTGTCATGCTCTATAAGTTGGAAGAAGTAGAGAAATCGATAAAGGAATCGTTCCAAAAAATCAAACAGGAAACCGTAGTAAAACCACCGCCGAAACCACCTCAAAACCAGAACCAAAACCAAGCGAGCGAAGCAGAAATATTAGCTGCTAAAGGTCTCAGTAAGATTATAGGCAAAGCGAATGTTAGACCAGTCAAGAAAGTCAACAAGGAGCCAGTTAAAGAAACCAAACCGGAGCCTAAAGTTGAAAAAGACGAGAAGAAATCTAAAAACGAAGCGTTGCTAGCGAAATGCGAAGCGATTTTAACGTCGAAAGGCGAAAAATCGCTTCTCGATAGCTTTTACACGATCAAATCGTATATAACGCAAGGTTTACCGGTACCAGAGACGTATAAGAAGCATGTGATATCGATCTGTTCTAGTATAGACGCAAGGTTATTGGACGAAGACATAGAAGAAACTCTTAAAGTTGAGGAGGACAAAAATCTGTCTGTTATAGGTAAGTTCTTTAATATTTGTAGCATTTAAATGCTTGTAATTGTGATATTTTTAAAGAATAGTTAAATTTAGATAACGAGGCGGGATTCGAACCCGCGTCTTTTGCGAAAAATTTCTCATTTACCAATATTCTAATAACAGACAGTCAAACAAATATAATTTATTGTTAACATAAAATAAAAACTAAAGTAAAAACATGTAACACTTTATTGTAGTAATATATAGTATATTTTCAACCGAATTAAAAAAACAATGCGAAAATTCTTCGTTATTTATTTATTGTGTGATCCGATTTTGATGAATCTTTTTATATTTGAAAGCTGGTGCTGCCACGCCCATTGCTCATGGCCCCATTTCAAAAATTTCTCTAGTTCACAGATTACTTGACTGACACTTTGTAATATTCACTCGTAAGTGTCAATAATCTATAAATATTAAGATATATAAAAATGAAACCCGTTTCGCGTTGTCACGGCATCACGTGTTGAACGGCTGAACCGATTTCGATATTTCTTTTTTTGTTATATTCCTTGAAGTACGAGGATGGTTCTTATGTAGAGAAAACGTAAATATGTACCACGGGCGAAGCCGGGGCGGACCGCTAGTTTAAACTACAACTGAATATTATTTTCATAAACATCATTCCAGGCTCCCAAAACCCCGAGCTCCTAGCGAAATATTCCGCGCAAGCGCTCAGAAACGCGAAGCAAACGTTGAACGCGGTTGCGTTTAGAAATATGAAGAATGGCAAGGAAAATACGTGTGATACGCCCAAAAATAATTGTAAATATACGAATGATTGTGCGTGTGAGTCTTGTGCTGAAGGGGAAAGGAGGAAGGAAAGGAAGCCGATGCTTAAGGCGAAGCCGGTGCAAAAGCCGTGTGAAAATGCGGTGCATCAGCAGCATGTTTGTAAAGGTATGTAAATATTAAAGTATAGAAAAAATTCAAACATTTATTGAAGTGAAACTTCTTTATCGGGGATTGGAAAAAAAATTAGTGTAACATTTTTTCGTTACGCGTGACATTTTGCCGTTACGCGCCATTTTTTTCTTATCCCTACCACGCGTGATTCGACGTACTTCTCTAAAGTTGCATATTGTAAATTATTTTTCGAAAAATAAGGTCAAGAAGTTTCACTTCTTACGTGTGTATACTAGTACACGCACACATTTTTTTTTTATTCAATTAGACTTCTTCTAGAAGCACTTTGAATCGTCATTACATATTTTTAACATTTACCACCGATTCGGAAAGCAGTATCTATGGAGAAGAACCGGCAAGAAACTCCATAGTTGCTCTTTTAAATCGTGTATTACAATAATTTTACAAAATATATAACAGCATATATTTTCATAATATGCCAAAGAACTGTCCTGTGGTTTTTCATCTTCTATATATCTCTTAATACTCGAACAGGCTCTCTGAACTAGTACATCTATACTTTACTATAAACGCGCTAAATTGAACGCGCTAATCTCAGGAAATACTGGTCCGATTTGAAAGATTATTTCAGTGTTAGATAGCCCATTTATCGAGGAAGGCTAAAGGCGTTCATCATCACGTTATCAAGGCTAATATCATCACGCTAAGACCAACAGGAGCGGAGCAATGCGGGTGAAACCGCGGAGCACAGCTAATCTTATATATAAAAATGAATCGCAAAATGTGTTGGTAAGCGCATAACTCGAGAACGGCTGAACCGATTTCGATAAAAAATTTTTATTATATTCCTTGAAGTACGAGGATGGTTCTTATGTAGAGAAAACGTAAATATTATGTACCACGGGCGAAGCCGGGGCTGACCGCTAGTAAATAATAATTATTTAATTTCTAGTGGGTCACGGCACTCCCCCCGCGGGCACGCCGAGCGCTTGCTCGGGTGAGAATCCCGATCAGCCGTGTTCGTGCTGCTATTGTACTGTATTTGGACATGCGGTGAGTTATTTTTGGGGTTTTTTATGGGTGGGGATGATTTTTTTAAAATTCAAGTTTTTTGTGATTTTTGAAGTGAAAACTTGTTTAGCGGCGTTGAGCACTTTTTCTGTAATGGGTATAAAATGTTAAACTCGCGTCAGGACGTGACCTGATCGAAAAAGCGTAAGACGGATACCATTCCAAAATATCAAACATGCTCAACGTTAATAATCAAGTTTTCACTTCTGCCGGCACTCCCCCAGTGCAACCCGTCTTTTTTTGAGATATGGCGGAACGCAGCGCAGCGCATTTTTATTCACTGTCAATCTATTATCGACATTGTCCTGATTAAAATAAAAATCAAAAGCGCAGTGCCCCATATGTAAGGTAACTTACGTATGGGGCAATTCGATGCTCCTCGGGAATAAAAAATGTTGTGTGGTTTTATGAAACCACGGTAAAAGTGAAACTGTTCGAACGGTTCCGAACACTGCTTTGTGTAGCGCATGTCGCGTGCGGAGTAGGTCGACATGCGCTACACAGACCAAACAGTTTGAGACGATGTAATAAAAGTTTCACTTTAATTATTATTTGATTTTGAATATTATTTTAATGAGGACAATGTTGATAATAGTTTTACAATGAAAAATGCTTTGCGCTGCGCTCCGCCATATTTTAACCGGCCCTTAAAGGACATAACGGTCATGAATGCCTTAAATATAAAAAAATAGTTTGGAAAATCCAAAAGTGCACGCCTCATAATTTTTTTTAATAATTATTTTTTATTAATTATTATTAAACCACATCGAATCAGACCCTGAAAAATGAAAGGGTTCTATTCCTGAGCATACTCAAGCGTAAGAGAAAAAAAAAGACTCGATTAGTAAAGTATTTCGGTCGCTATCGTGTTAACAAGAAAAAGGATCCGCACATACAGACACACGGACGTCCAAGACAGAACTTTTTTAAACTGTTTTTTAACTAGTTTAAATAACAAAAATGACATCAAAAATATCATGAATGTTAAAAATAGTGTTTTTTCTTAATATGTGTGTGTATGTATTATCTTACAAGTGCAATGTATGATACATAAAGACATTTTAAGTTTGAAAAATCAGATGTTTTGCGCGAAGTGACAGTAGTACCCACCTCAACGCTTCGCTTATGAGGCGTGCAAAAGTTATTTTTAAGTTGTGAAAACATAGATATGGTAGATCAAGATGTTTTATTTATTATGAAATGTTTTATCTAGATATGATATGATTTTGTGTAAATTAGTAACAAACATCCATCCATTCTTACAAAGTTTTACACGAGGCTCTTTATAACTACCATTCGAAATAAAAAATGAAATTAAAGGAAATTAATATTTGAAAAAACACTAAATATCAACTCCTAAAGGGTTGATGTTTTTTACCCCCGCTCTTATAAGCGAATGAAGCAGCAGGGCACAGTTAGTTATACATATTTGAATTACTTTCAGCCGCCGCTCACAACGCCCGTGCCGAGAAATTTCAATGAAACTAGAGAGAGATTAAGATCGATATTAAATAAGAAGAAACAGAAATATAAGTCCAATGTAAGTTCTCAAACAAATATATCGATATTCTCTGTTGTTAATTATCTATACTAATATTATAAAGCTGAAGAGTTTGTTTGTTTGAACGCGCTAATCTCAGGAACTACTGGTCCGATTTGCAAAAAATCTTTCGGTGTTAGATAGCCCATTTATCGAGGAAGGCTATAGGCTATATATCATTACGCTAAGACCAACAGGAGCGGAGCCATGCGGATGAAATCGCGGGGCACAGCTAGTTATTGATACAACAATGTACCTAACTACAAATGTATGAAAAAATAAATTTATTTTATTTATATTTTAGGGTGACTCCCAATCGCCAACCGCAGAAACTGAGAGACCCAAAATTCAACCAGTACATAGGCCACCGGTAAGTATTTTTACAGCCGTTGTGTTCGTAAGTACATATACTGTATGTATTTCATAAGTCTGTTTGTCTTTTAAAACATTTAACACATAATAAATTAAATCTTTAAATAAAAAAAAATGTAGATGATTTGATTTAAAGACTTATTCTGTATAAGCCTATTTACCATTGGGAAATATTGTTCAAAAAAGTCATAAAAACATATATTTTCATGGTTGGGCCGTGAAAAAAAAAAATTATAACATCAGTTGCATAGTCCATCTTGTATTTTATTATTAACTAGATTTCATAATAAATTATAATATACTAAAACCTTCCTCTTGCATCACTCTATCTATTAAAACGACCGCATCAAAATCGGTTGCGTATTTTTAAAGATTAAGGCATACATAGGGACAGAGAAAGCGACTTTGTTTTATACTATGTAGTGATTATTCCTAAACTCAAACTTGATAGCTTTTTTATGATGATATTTTTATATTGACTGACCGGTTGGCTTGGTTGGTAGTGACCCTGCCTTCCAAGACAGAGGTCGTGGGTTCGATCCCCACCCGGGGCAAATATTTGTGTGATGAACATAGATGTTTGCTCTGTGTCTGGGTGTTAATTATCTTTATAAGTATTTATTTAAAATTATATATGTATGTTTATCAGCCATCTGGTTTCCATAACACAAGCGAAAGCTTAGTATGGGATCAGATCGTGCTGTGTGTGAAAATTATCCCGAAATATTTATTTATTTATTGCAGGCGTTACCAAAAACCCTCCCACCGAACCTTACGCCGCAAGCGCAACAAAAGAAACAAATATTGGACAAGCAGCAGAAACAGTTGGCGGATAAAATGAGCAAAATGACCGTTAGCGATAAGCCGGAGAGTAAGGTAAGGTTGAAAAGCTGACGTTCGTATGAAAAAAATCGCATCGAAATCGGTCCATCCGTTTGAGTGCTAAGATGCAACAGACAGACAGTCACACAGACTGACAGATAACGGCGTCAAAATTATAACAGAAAAGAAATGTTATAATTTTGACATTTTAATCATTAGAAATGCTCATACTAATATTATAAAGCTGAAGAGTTTGTTTGTTTGAACGTTCTTATCTCAGGAACTACTGGTCGGATTTGAAAAATTATTTCGGTGTTAGATAGTCCATTTATCGAGGAAGGCTATAGGCTATATATCATCACGCTAAGACCAACAGGAGCGGAGCACTGCGGGTGAAACCACAGAGCGCAGCTAGTTAGAAATAAATAGAGAATCTCTATTTTCATATTATAGTGTATTTTATAACTTTATTAAATACTAGAGGTCCGCCCCGGCTTCGCCCGTGGTACATATTTCGCAATAAAAGGTAGCCTATGTCCTTTCTCGGGTATCAAAATATCTCTATACCAAATTTCATGCAAAATCGGTCCAGTAGTTTATGCGTGAAAACCATACATACATACATACAAACCATTCCTCTTTATAATATTATATAGTATAGATTATAAAAAATTTCAGCCCGTACAAAATACGCAAACGCAACCGAGTGTGCCCGCCATATCTACAGACGGAAAAGTTAATCCAAACGCCATGGAGCAGATTCGATTGCAGGTGAGATGAAAACAAAGAATAAACATTTATGGTCTTACCCAAGAAGCTTATATCTAATACACTGGAGATTGCACTATGAACATTAACTTGTTAGTCCATTGAATAAAAAGTTCTAGAGTGCGTGAGTTAGTAACGTAAGATGTTTCTTCGGAAACATG